>CM055907.1:59078811-59231867 GCA_029582155.1 Panopea generosa
GAATCCACCATCAATATATGTAAATATGACGTCCCACATTGAAGGTTTCAAATTAAACATAAATTTCTCATCAAAAGCACTCGTTATTTCCTTCAGCATGTTAATTTTTTATTTTAAATATGTTTTCAATTTTCCCATTGTTCATTCTTTATAGAAAATTAATATAATTATTAAAACACATAAGGATTTTTATGTTGTCAATTTACGACTAGATTTTTCGAAAGCGAAGCAAAATATTGTGAAACAAATACCTGGCTTTATTCTCTTATATTTCCCTCAAAACACAATGAAAAATATATCTTCATATGTTTATTGTTGAATGATGTATTAAACCTGCATTCTTAAAGGTCATAAAATAAAATAAAATAAAGTAATTGACCTTGTTTATTTAGGGTCTAGATCTTTCTAACGGTACACGCGTAGAAACAATGGCGGCGAAATGTTGATTTTCGGAAATGGATATTTTGGAGGAACATTAATTTTTTTATCAATCTAAGCTTATCAAAATAACTTTAAAAGTATCGGCGATTGAAAATATAGTATACCAAATGGTTATTGTGAGGAATTCATATTGGTATTTTTGATATCTTTCGTGAATTAAGGTTTTGAAAAGAACCACATGATGCCGAAAAATATACATTGTGAGGAAATGAGTAAATTGTGGATAATTTCTTTTCTAATAAAACTTAATATATTGGTAACTTTGACAATATGACCGATTGAAAATGTATTATATCAAATGAGTTGTGTCAGGTTCTCTTGTTTCTTTCTTGAGTATCTTTCTAGAATTAAGGAACGCATTGAGGATAAAACTGCACATTTTGTAAATATTGATCGATTTTGAATGTGGTTTTAAACATTTTATTGGACGAACTATTTCTTCTAACCTTTATCAATTTAAAGGTTAGGTATTACGAAAAAAATCTTTAAAATATCAATACATAACTTAAAGTAACACCAGATAAGAAAAGCATTAATGTACACCCATAACGCGTGTTTATTCCGTATTGCGTGTGAATTTATTTGGTCTTTAGATTATAATTGTGACATAAATCGGCAATTTATAATGCCTTTGATTACCTTTTTGTGATCGCACTGTCGTACTCTTCAAACTGCGATACTTTGTCAATAAAAATAACAAAAGATTCACTGTGTTGTGTTATATACTATTTAACATCAGTTGTAGGCTGAAATACACAGGAACCATTTTCTATAGGATAAGTAACCCCTTGTGCCTACAATAACGAAGGTGTGATATCCTGTTCATGCACAGAGTGTGTTACTATCTCAAGCAGGCATTTTTGTTGCGTGAAGGTAAGACGCGCTGAAAATGACCCTCAATATCATACTATCTACATCTTCAACTAACTAAATGTATACTATTATTAAAGAATTTCTTAAATAAATAGTCTATTGAGCAGTCTAGGACGGCGTTTCACGAAATAATTTGACAATTTCAAATTTTGTTCAACGTTTATAATGATAGCATTTCCAAAAAACATATCATATTCTTCATGATTAGTGCTAACTTTGTGGTCATTTGTATGAGTATTAAAAAATAGAATAATTGTTGGTTTAGGTTGACGAATTTCTTTGTCGTAATTGTTTTTGTGAAACGCATACTAGGTGTTCACCAGGAAAAGACTGTTTCCGAGTTGACGCTCAACTCAGTTACGTGACGACGGAGAGGGCAGAGTGAGGTTGCACCATAAATCCGCTCAAAGGCGAAAGCCGCTGTTTGTATAATAGTCAGTCACTTCAATTATTAATAGTTGTATTTTATTTAGTTTGATAATGTGAAAATTAAACCCACTTTAATACTGGTGTGAGAGATATTTCCATAGGTCAGTTTACTTTGGCGAGATGAAAGGTCGGGTTTTAGTGTAGATCAGTTGGACTTTGGCAGGCGAGATGTTAAGTTAAGATTTTAGTTTAGGAGAACACTTTGGGACGCGAATGGGTTAACATGCAGTTGAGTTTTAAATATGAACTGTTATATTAAAATGGGAAACGTGGTTGAACTATAATGCTTCAGTTCATCAATTGTCCGCCCCCTTTTTGCGTAAAAAAGTCCTATGTAATTTGGTTATGAATATTTTCAAAATGGTTCATAAGGACCGTGATTTCTTGCTCCAAATGGGTAGAGCAAAAGCTAACATTGCATACACTGCAACAAGACACCACTGGGTTTAAAAAGGGACTTGTATTGGAGTTTAACAGATGGATCGATTTAAGCAAGCTGGTCAACCCACCAGTTATTGTGTATTTTTATAAGAACTTCCCATATCTTATTTTATATACTATTAGAACATAAATAAAACTTCAACTGTGGAGTCAGACTTTAAAGCAGTGTTGAAGTCTCCTATCCAAGGTATTGATTTGCTATACGGAATTATATATATATTAGACCTAAGCCGTCTGTTCTTGTAAATGACCCGTGTTCATGGTCAAGTATGTTGATATTGTCCAGCGTAAGCTACCAATTTATTAAATATTTCTCGCAATGGCAATACATCTACTGACAGCACAAATTGAGCTGGTTATATGTATCCATTTAATGACAGGAAACTGTTTCACGTGGTAAGACATCCAGTCTTTAGTAATGGCGAAGAAAATGAAGAAGTAGAAAAAGGTCGAAATTGTTGTTTAATATATTAGCTGTCATAATAGAAAAACAATTTTTGTACATAACACAAAAATAAAATAACATTTTGACTGATAAGCATAATCCTACAGAAATACATCGTGTTTGTTTTAATTTACATCGAAGGTGAACTTTTAAAAACGTAACAAGTCACGCTCTAAAGTGTCATGTGTAAACCATAACTAGGCATATCCGGATAAAGTGTCTTGCTCAAGGACACTATACATAGTTGATAAAGTGTCTTGCTCAGGGACACTATACATGGGACACTATACACAGTTGATAAAGTGTCTTGCTCAAGGACACTATACATTGTTGATAAAGTGTCTTGCTCAAGGACACTATACATAGTTGTGGCGAAGTGTCGAACGCAATACCACCGCGCTACCACTGAAAAGCCCTCCACACACATTATTTAGCATTTAACTAAAAACATTATAAGCGGTAACAAAAGTCACGTCCATTTAAGAAGTGGACTGAACATAGAAGGTCATCTCAATCGACATGAACATTTTATATTAATTTTAAAGTCGATACGAGCGTCTGAAAAATAAAAGCTTGTACTGACGGTTGATGAATTGTGCTACACAAGTCTGAGTGTATCGATACGAGTTTCATTAAGGCGATTGATGAACTGAAACATTTCAAAGGGACATTTGTTTTGCCGAACTGATTTACGATCTGTCAGCGATTATTTATCAATTCATGACCAGTGGCTGATCCCTCTGAAAATTACTGTAATTTTAAGTATATTGAACCAAGAGTTGAGACTTTATAGTTTCAGATTCAGTTTCGGTTTCGGTTTTATTGGCATGACAACAATACATAGTTATCTAAGGCCATTTAGGTCTCATTGCATAGTTGTATTTTGTTCTTTGTTCTGATTGATTGACTGAATAGTTAGCGTAATTTTTATGCCATCGGGGGCTAACAGACGATCATTTAACCTAACTGAGAGACCACTGTCTCCCAAGATCCTGAATGGTTAACCAGTACTCGAGCACACCCCATCTCCGCAAGTAACTTATAACTTTCTCACTTAAATCAGCGGTAAGAGACGAATGGCAATGAGACGCACTGTCGTATATCAATCATCACGAAGACTGTTGCCGGGCGTGGATTCAAACGCACGACTCTTGGATTGATAGTCAGACGCGTAACCGACTGAGCTAATCGGGCCCGGCTCTTTTTTCTGAGATAAGGTCTAGGATTGCAACGATAACAAATCCATATAGAAACTTTTTAAAGTTTTTGATCTCGTTACAGATATGTATCCGCACATAAAAATGCACAATAAAGTGTAAGTTGACCAGACCAGTTTGGTTTTTATAAAGACAGTGGAGTGACACGCTAAGATTTTAAAAAAAAAAAGGATCTTCGAATGCGTACAAAAACAGTACATCCATCTGTTAAAATTCTATACAAGTCATTGTTTAACACCAGTGATGTCTTATTGCAGTATATGCTATGCCAGTTTTTTCTGTATGTATCTGCAGCAAGAAATCACAGCACCTAAAAACCATTTTGAAAATAGTTCAAACCAAATTAATACGATTTCTTCAAGTGCAAGAATCATGTAACCTTGGCAGTCAAGGGGTGCAACTGTGTAGGGAGACCTAACAATTATAGCAAACATATATGGCATAGACATACAGCATATGAACACAGATAATAGACACATAAACAGTAAAAATGTAAGATATCAAATCTTAACATTACATTTTCAATATTTCAATTCAGAAAATGGTTAAAAAGCAGTCATTGTATTCAAGATTGTTTTACTTAGCACAAAAGCAACAGCTGTAGTCTCTTATATTTATAAATGAAACTATATGAAACTAACTTTATCAATATATAATGACAGTGGAAAATGATATATTCTCAATAGTTAGTTCTTATTGTAACTATATTTGGAACAACATAAAAGAAAATTGTACTCTGATCCAACAACATGGAAGGATCATAATTTACTTTATTCTCTCTTTCTACATTTTGTGTATCTGCCTGATTCTATTTCTAAATCATTGGCACTAAGACGTTAACGAGCAAAATATTTGCGTTTCCTTTCGTTTGAAATATTACAAATTGATTTTGATTTTGACCGAGATCAACTGGAGCACTAATGTTTGTGCACGTGCTATCTGCTTATGCATCACGCAATACCTTATCGAATGCGTTTCACAAAAAAACTTATGAATAAAAAATCGTCGTAAACGTAAACCAACAATTATTCATAATATTTTCAATTTTCATCCAAATGAAGCCAAGTTGGCTGGAATCATGCAGAAAGTTACATTTTTTCTGAAAATACAATCATTTTAAATGTCGATCAGAATTTGAACACACAACGGAGAAATTGTCGAATTGACTTACATCGATTTTTATCGTAAATTATTTTGTGAAATGCATGGAAACTGTTTTATCAATATTTTACTTAAAAACGTACCTAAATATTGTCTTGTTATTTATCTATTATATAATCAATATCAATGAAACCATATGTAATTTTACTGGATCCAGTCGAAAATCATGATCACCTGACTGTTTTTAAATGTTTAAGTATATATTGGTGAAACAGGAATCAAGCTTCTGCTTCGTCAATATATTTAAGTATGTTCTTAAATACTTAAAAAACTTTATATAATTTTACTCCTGATCTGCTATCATTTTTATCGATTCATATATGTCGATCGCAATTAATTTGTGTTTTTAAGTGATGCACGATCCCTAGGTTGATAGTCAGAAGCACTAACGACTTAGCTAATCGGACCCGGCTTTATTGCGACAAAGGCCCCTAGCATAAAACACACTATAAATACATATGTACGAAATACTTATCAATGATAAATGTTATAATATACGAATCAAAAGAGATTTAGTTAAAATAAAATAAAACAACACTAGTATGCGAAGTAAGTACAATGTTGTTACTAATTTCAAAATATTTCATTGCGTTTAATAAAAGCATTGCAAACAAACAATGAACAGGCGTGAACTACTGCATTACTTTTGTATGACATTTATATGTTGAACTTGTTAATAATTGATGGCGCCAAAACTTACAAGGTAGGAATTGTTCTCTCAGATGTACATAGCCAGGACATAGTCTGAAACAAAAAATGGTATTCATCCTCAACCCCATCTTTACACACTTTACATATTCTATTTTCATATGGTAAACCATCATGGCTTCCTTTTCATACATTTACATTATGTTACCCAGTTCTTAATTCAGCCATCGAATGTCGATACTTTCTGATTGATGATAAATCTAAATAATTTCCATGATTATTTGCATTTGAAGTCTTTAGATAAAATCAACTTTGATGACGTGATTGTACAACGTCATGCCATTGTTGAACATATTGGTCACGCAACCATTGAACACGTATTGTAAAAGCTTGTATATATTTAATTTGTACACACTGACCTTCCCATATGTAAACAAATCCATTGTTATACATTGTGTAAACACAGTTTATTTTGCTTTTTCAGACATTTTTTTTTATATTATGTAATACAATTTAACGTATCTATCATTTGTCATTCTAGTTATTTTTGTCCAGTATTTAATATATCCTTTTACAGATTCGGTCAATATTGTATTTTTCCCAAAGTTGCTGCATTCATTGACTGATAGATTGTGTATACACATATATCTTTTACAGGCATATCTGTATAGGATTTAGGTTGCATTTCCCCCCTCAAATCCCCATAGTATGTTATCGCTATTCAAGTTAAGTATACATGTACATAAAAATATCAATTAAAATATGGGACCAATCCCAAGCACTAGTCTGTGAATATAGAAGACGTAATCGTCTTTTTCATATTTCAACCTCTAAGTGTGACCTTGACCTTTGACTTATGAACCTGGATCTTGCGCTCTTCACGTCGTCATGACATGGTGGCCATTTATACCAAGTTATTTTAAAATTCCAACTATGAATGCCAAACTTCGAAATGTCGAACGACGGACGGAGAGGCGGACAGAGGGGCGGACACTGCGATTTCTACATGCCTTCCTTCAGGGCAATAAAAACTGTAATAGAAAGTTGAAATGCAATTTAACTGTAAGAAGTAGTTTTAAATATCATTTTCGTTCCAAAATTATGGACAAAGCTCCCGATACACCAACCTCTTCATACCAATATTCTTGGAGCTTAGTAAGTATCTTATGAAAGTATTTCCTATTTTTTACCGCTCATAAACATACGCAATAAAACCGAGTCTATCAATTTCACTTCTCGTACGCGTTCCTTGCTTCTAGTAGATCCTTTTATGAATCACTAAAAGAATTACCTCCCTTACATGACGGTAGCAAGATTCCTACGCCTAAGATATTAGAGCTGTGTAAATTGATTGGATATTATTTTTGTTGAAAAAGCAAAAATTGTCATACTGTTTTGTGCATATGAAAACATTGGAACATTTTCATGATTTATGCAAAGTTTGAATGATATTGGATACTGTTTGATGAAGTTATAACCGTTTAAAGATGCGTAGTGATACACTGCAACAAATGGGCAGAATTGTCAAACCATCAAAAATGTGAAAAAGCAACCTGGTCAACCCCATGTTTTTTCCAGATAATTTGACCAACAAATGACTCTCTATAGAGACAAGGCACTTTAGAATCATTAACGATGTGTTCAGCGTTCCAGAAGTGCATTTCCCTATATGAAAAACAGTTCAAAATTAATTGTTGTGTGACATGTATATAGTATATATTACTGGCAATCACAACAGCAGTCTTTGACTCGGTGCTGTTATTTGAACCGCGGAGTTCATTCTGTGTTGTTTGATGGGTTTACAAAAATTGAAGGACCAATACAGTCTACATACTTGTTGAAATGCAGGTGGAAAACGTGCCGAATATATTTATTAATATATTTTGTATATAGTTTTACCATACACGTGATAGTACCCGTTCTATGAATTACATTTGTCAAGCTTGATGTACAAGATTTATTCATACGTTCTAATACAATGATAATGTATAGTGTTAAAGTTAACAATAAATAATTTATTAATGTTATTATCTCAAAGAAAACTTTACAATTCCGTGCGAGATTATAATAATGACAAATATACATAGGGTCGAAGCAAGCGTGACAAATATTAATTTGTAAACAGTCCTATGCATTGTGAACAGCTAAACTGTTGAACAATAGACCGTTTATTAGGCAATTCTTTAGTTGTTAGCTGAAGAATATCGATCCTGCTGCAGTAACTGTAACAGTTGCAGACTGTTTGTTCGGACTATGGCGTTACAGTGTTGTTTTCAATTACAATATTTATGGCAGGTAAGAACATGTTTTATATTTGGTTTTTGACTTTTGAATATTGTAACTGTTTTGTACTAACAAATAGTGTACCATCTTTTCCACTTTCACTATTGCATTGTTTCGAATATATTCGATTTAAACCAAGAAACTAATAGTGCAACTCTCAAATACCATTACTAAACCACTATCCGTCAAATGGTTTTGTAAAGATCGTTTACCAGATGGGCCTTTATTGAAAATAAACTACTAGTATACTACTATATTATTTAACTGATGATCAATTTATTGACGGTCATTTTAACAAGTATTGTCTCCATGCCACGGCGATGCCTGCTCAGGACAATACAATGATTCTGACAAACTAAAGTATCAAGCAAAATGCAAACAACAGTATAGTTCATCCAGATATGCTACGCTTATAATGGAACCCTGAGTTTCTGATTCCTTGAAATCATGGACGACGTTCCGAGTTGTGCTCGAGGATAGCTTGCAAGTTAAACCGGTGCAAGGGTGGATGGGTGGTTGTGGTTTGGGGTGTGGGAATGTTGGGTGAGGGGGTGTGTGTTACATTTAATTACAATTATGTGGAGCACGTGATCCAGTGGTAGGACATCGGGCCCATGATTAAGTAAACCATGGTAGAGCATCGGGCCCACGATCAAGTAGACCATGGTAGAGCATCTGGCCCACGATCAGGTAGACCGTGGTAGAGCATCGGGCCCACGATCAGGTAGACCGTGGTAGAGCATCGGGCCCATGATCAAGTAGACCATGGTAGAGCATCTGGCCCACGATCATGTAGACCGTGGTAGAGCATCGAGTCCACGATCAAGTAGACTATGGTAGAGCATCTGGCCCACGATCATGTAGACTAAGGTATAGCATCGGGCCCATGATCAAGTAGACTATGGTAGAGCATCTGGCCCACGATCATGTAGACTAAGGTATAGCATCGGGCCCATGATCAAGTAGACCGTGGTAGAGCATCGGGTCCACGATCAAGTACACCATAGTAGAGCATCGGGCTCACGATCAAGTAGACTATGTTAGAGCATCGGGTCCACGATCATGTAGACTATGGTAGAGCATCGGGCCAACGATCATGTAGACTAAGGTACAGCATCGGGCCCATGATCAAGTAGACCATGGTAGAGCATCGGGCCCACGATCGAGTAGACCATGGTAGAGCATCGGGCCAACGATCAGGTAGACCGTGGTAGAGCATCGGGCCAAAGATCAAGTAGACTATGGTAGAGCATCGGGCCCATGATCAAGTAGACTATGGTAGAGCATCGGGCCCATGATCAAGTAGACCATGGTAGAGCATCTGGCCCACGATCATGTAGACTAAGGTATAGCATCGGGCCCATGATCAAGTAGACCATAGTAGAGCATCGGGCTCACGATCAAGTAGACTATGTTAGAGCATCGGGTCCACGATCATGTAGACTATGGTAGAGCATCGGGCCAACGATCATGTAGACTAAGGTACAGCATCGGGCCCATGATCAAGTAGACCATGGTAGAGCATCGGGTCCACGATCGAGTAGACCATGGTAGAGCATCGGGTCCACGATCATGTAGACTATGGTAGAGCATCGGGCGAACGATCATGTAGACTATGGTAGAGCATCGGGTCCACGATCAAGTAGACCATAGTAGAGCATCGGGCTCACGATCAAGTAGACTATGTTAGAGCATCGGGTCCACGATCATGTAGACCATGGTAGAGCATCGGGCCAACGATCATGTAGACTATGGTAGAGCATCGGGCCAACGATCATGTAGACCATGGTAGAGCATCGGGCCAACGATCATGTAGACTATGGTAGAGCATCGGACCCGTGATCAAGTAGACCATGGTAGAGCATCGGGCCAACGATCATGTAGACCATGGTTGAGCATCGGGCCCATGATCAAGTAGACCATGGTAGAGCATCGGGTCCACGATCGAGTAGACTATGGTAGAGCATCGGGCCAACGATCATGTAGACTAAGGTAGAGCATCGGGCCCATGATCAAGTAGACCATGGTAGAGCATCGGGTCCACGATCGAGTAGACCATGGTAGAGCATCGGGTCCACGATCATGTAGACTATGGTAGAGCATCGGGCCAACGATCATGTAGACTATGGTAGAGCATCGGGTCCACGATCAAGTAGACCATAGTAGAGCATCGGGCTCACGATCAAGTAGACTATGTTAGAGCATCGGGTTCACGATATTGTAGACCATGGTAGAGCATCGGGCCAACGATCATGTAGACTATGGTAGAGCATCGGGCCAACGATCATGTAGACCATGGTAGAGCATCGGGCCCAAGATCAAGTAGACTATGGTAGAGCATCGGGCCAACGATCATGTAGACCATGGTAAAGCATCGGGTCCACGATATTGTAGACCATGGTAGAGCATCTGGTCCACGATCATGTAGACTATGGTAGAGCATCGGGTCCACGATCGAGTAGACCATGGTAGAGCATCGGGTCCACGATCATGTAGACTATGGTAGAGCATCGGGCCAACGATCATGTAGACTATGGTAGAGCATCGGGTCCACGATCAAGTAGACTATAGTAGAGCATCGGGCTCACGATCAAGTAGACTATGTTAGAGCATCGGGTCCACGATCATGTAGACCATGGTAGAGTATCGGGCCAACGATCATGTAGATAATGGTAGAGCATCGGGCCAACGATCATGTAGACCATGGTAGAGCATCGGGCCCAAGATCAAGTAGACTATGTTAGAGCATCGGGTCCACGATCATGTAGACTATGGTAGAGCATCGGGCCAACGATCATGTAGACTATGGTAGAGCATCGGGCCAACGATCATGTAGACCATGGTAGAGCATCGGGCTCACGATCAAGTAGACTATGTTAGAGCATCAGGTCCACGATCATGTAGACTATGGTAGAGCATCGGGTCCACGATCATGTAGACTATGGTAGAGCATCGGGCCAACGATCATGTAGACTATGGTAGAGCATCGGGTCCACGATCAAGTAGACCATGGTAGAGCATCGGGCCCACGATCAAGTAGACTATGGTAGAGCATCGGGCCCACGATCATGTAGACTATGGTAGAGCATCGGGCCAACGATCATGTAGACTATGGTAGAGCATCGGGTCCACGATCAAGTAGACCATGGAAGAGCATCGGGCCCACGATCATGTAGATTATGGTAGAGCATCGGGCCCATGATCATGTAGACTATGGTAGAGCATCGGGCCCACGATCATGTAGACTATGGTAGAGCATCGGGCCCGTGATCGAGTAGACTATGGTAGAGCATCGGGCCCGTGATCAAGTAGACTATGGTAGAGCATCGGGCCCACGATCATGTAGACTATGGTAGAGCATCGGGCCCGTGATCGAGAAGACTATGGTAGAGCATCGGGCCCGTGATCGAGAAGACTAAGGTAGAGCATCGGGCCCACGATCATGTAGACTATGGTAGAGCATAAGGCCCGTGATCGAGTAGACCACGGTAGAGCATCGGGCCCGTGATCAAGTAGACTATAGTAGAGCATCGGGCCCACGATCATGTAGACTATGGTAGAGCATCGGGCCCGTGGTCGAGTAGACTATGGTAGAGCATCGGGCCCGTGATCGAGTAGACTATGGTAGAGCATCAGGCCAACGATCATGTAGACTATGGTAGAGCATAGGGCCCATGTTCAAGTAGACCATGGAAGAGCATCGGGCCCACGATCATGTAGACCATGGTAGAGCATCGGGTCCACGATCAAGTAAACCATGGTAGAGCATCTGGCCCACGATCAAGTAGACCATGGTAGAGCATCGGGCCAACGATCATGTAGACTATGGTAGAGCATCGGGTCCACGATCAAGAAGACCATGGTAGAGCAACGGGCCCACGATCAAATAGACCATGGTAGTGCATCGGGCCCACGATCAAGTAGACTATGGTAGAGCATCGGGCCCAAGATCAAGTAGACCATGGTAGAGCATCGGGCCAACGATCATGTAGACTATGGTAGAGCATCGGGTCCACGATCAAGTAGACCATGGTAGAGCATCGGGCCCACGGTCAAGTAGACCATGGTAGAGCATCGGGTCCACGATTAAGTAGACCATGGTAGAGCATCGGGTCCACGATCAAATAAACTATGGTAGAGCATCGGGCCCACGATCAAGTAGACTATGGTAGAGCATCGGGCCCAAGATCAAGTAGACCATGGTAGAGCATCGGGCCTACGATCATGTATACTATGGTAGAGCATCGGGCCAACGATCATGTAGACTATGGTAGAGCATCGGGTCCACGATCAAGTTGACCATGGTAGAGTATCGGGCCCACAATCATGTAGACCATAGTAAAGCATCGGGCCCACGATCAAGTAGACCATGGTAGAGCATCTGGCCTACGATCATGTAGACTATGGTAGAGCATCGGGCCAACGATCATGTAGACCATGGTAGAGCATCGGGCCCACGATCAAGTACACCACGGTAGAGCATCAGACCCATGATCATGTAGACTATGGTAGAGTATCGTGTCCACGATCAAGTAGACCATGGTAGAGGATCGGGCCCACGATCGAGTAGACCATGGTAGAGCATCGGGCCAACGATCAAGTACACCACGGTAGAGCATCAGACCCACGATCATGTAGACTACGGTAGAGTATCGGGTCCACGATCAAGTAGACCATGGTAGAGCATCGGGCCCACGATCATGTAGACTATGGTAGAGCATCGGGCTCACGATCATGTAGACCATGGTAGAGCATCGGGCCAACGATCATGTAGACCATGGTAGAGCATCGGGCCCACGATCATGTAGACCATGGTAGAGTATCGGGCCAACAATCATGTGGACTATGGAAGAGCATCGGGCCAACGATCATGTATACTATGGTAGAGCATCGGGCCCGTGATCGAGTAGACCATGGTAGAGCATCAGACCCACGATCATGTAGACTATGGTAGAGCATCGGGCCCACGATCATGTAGACCATGGTAGAGTATCGGGCCCACGATCATGTAAACTATGGTAGAGCATCGGGTCCACGATCATGTAGACTATGGTAGAGCATCGGGCCCACGATCAAGTAGACTATGGTAGAGCATCGGGTCCACGATCATGTAGACCATGGTAGAGCATCGGGCCAACGATCATGTAGACTATGGTAGAGCATCGGGCCAACGATCATGTAGACCATGGTAGAGCATCGGGCCCACGATCATGTAGACTATGGTAGAGCATCGGGTCCACGATCATGTAGACCATGGTAGAGCATCGGGCCAACGATCATGTAGACCATGGTAGAGCATCGGGTCCACGATCATGTAGACCATGGTAGAGCATCGGGCCCACGATCATGTAGACTATGGTAGAGCATCGGGTCCTCGATCATGTAGACCATGGTAGAGCATCGGGCCAACGATCATGTAGACTATGGTAGAGCATCAGGCCAACGATCAAGTAGACCATGGTAGAGCATCGGGTCCACGATCATGTAGACTATTGTAGAGAATCGGGCCAACGATCATGTAGACTATGGTAGAGCATCGGGCCAACGATCATGTAGACCATGGTAGAGCATCGGGCCAACGATCATGTAGACTATGGTAGAGCATCGGGCCCGTGATCGAGTAGACCATGGTAGAGCATCAGACCCACGATCATGTAGACCATGGTAGAGCAACGATCATTTAGACCATGGTAGAGCATCGGGCCCACGATCATGTAGACTATGGTAGAGCATCTGGCCAACGATCAAGTAGACTATGGTAGAGCATCGGGTTCACAATCATGTAGACCATGGTAGAGCGTTGGGTCCACGATCATGTAGACCATGGTAGAGCATCGGGCCCACGATCATGTAGACTATGGTAGAGCATCGGGCCAACGATCATGTAGACTATGGTAGAGCATCGGGCCCACGAACAAGTAGACCATAGTAGAGCATCGGGTCCACGATCATGTAGACTATGGTAGAACATCGGGTCCACGATCAAGTAGACCATGGTAGAGCATCTGGCCCACGATCATGTAGATCATGTTAGAGCATCGGGCCCACGATCATGTAGACCATGTTAGAGCATCGGGTCCACGATCATGTAGACCATGTTAGAGCATCGGGTCAACGATCATGTAGACTATGGTAGAGCATCGGGCCCACGATCATATAGACTATGGTAGAGCATCGGGTCCACGATCATGTAGACCATGGTAGAGCATCTGGCCCACGATCATGTAGACCATGTTTGAGCATCGGGTCCACGATCATGTATACTATGGTAGAGCATCGGGCCAGTGATCGAATAGACCATGGTAAAGCATCTGGCCCACGATCAAGTAGACTATTGTAGAGCATCGGGCCCACGATCGAGTAGACCATGGTAGAGTATCGGGTCCATGATCGAGTAGACCATGGTAGAGCATCGGGTCAACGATCATGTAGACTATGGTAGAGCATCGGGCCCACGATCGAGTAGACCATGGTAGAGCATCTGGTCCACGATCATGTAGACTATGGTAGAGCATCGGGCCCATGATCGAGTAGACCGTGGTAGAGTATCGGGTCCATGATCGAGTAGACTACTGTAGAGCATCGGGCCCACGATCAAGTAGACCACGGTAGAGCATCAGACCCACGATCATGTAGACTATGGTAGAGCATCGGGCCCATGATCGAGTAGACTATGTTAGAGCATCGGGCCCACTATTAAGTAGACCACGGTAGAGCATCAGACCCACGATCATGTAGACCACGGTAGAGCATCAGACCCACGATCATGTAGACTACTGTAGGGCATCGGGCCCATGATCGAGTAGACCATGGTAGAGCATCGGGTCCATGATCGAGTAAACTACTATAGAGCATCGGGTCCATGATCAAGTAGACCATGGTAAAGCATCGACCCATGATTGAATAAACCATGGTAGAGCATCGGGCTCATGATGGAGTAGACCATGGTAATGCATCGGGCCCATGACCGAGTAGACCACGGTAGAGCATTGGGCCTATGTTGGAGTAGACCATGGTAGAGCATCGGGCCAATGAAGGAGAATACCACGGTAGAGCATCGGGCCCATGTTGGAGTAGACCACGGTAGAGCATCGGGCCCATGATGGAGTAGACCACGGTAGAGCATCGGGCTCATGATGGAGTAGACCATGGTAGAGCATCGGGCCCACGATCGAGTAGACCATGGTAGAGCATAGGGCACATGATCGAGTAGACTATGGTAGATCAGGGGCCCATGATCAAGTAGACCACGGTAGAGCATCGGGCCCATGGTCGAGTAGACCACCGTAGAACATCGGGCCGACTATCAAGTAGACCACGGTAGAGCATCGGATCCAGAATCAAGTAAACCACGGTAAAGTATCGGGCCCACGATCGAGAAGACCATGGTAGAGTAGAGCATCGGGTCCACGATCAAGTAGACCATGGTAGAGCATCGGGCCCACGATCAAGTAGACCATGGTAAAGCATTGGGCCCATGATCGAGAAGACCAAGGTAGAGCATCGGGCACACGGTCGAGTAGACCATGGTAGAGTATCGGGCCCACGATCGAGTAGACCACGGTGGAGCATCGGGCACACGATCAAGTAGATCATGATAGAGCATCGGGCCCATGATCAAGTAAACCATGGTAGAGCATCGGGCCCATGATCAAGTAAACCATGATAGAGCATCGGGCCCATGATCAAGTAGACCATGATAGAGCATCGGGCCCATGATCAAGTAGACCATGATAGAGCATCGGGCCCATGATCGAGTAGACCACAGTAGAGCATCAGGCCCACGATCGAGTAGACCACAGTAGAGCATCGGGCCCACGATCGAGTAGACAACGGTAGAGCATTGGGCCCATGTTGGAGTAGACCATGGTAGAGCATCGGGCCCACGATCGAGTAGACCACGGTGGAGCATAGGGCCCATGATCAAGTAAACCATGGTAGAGCATCGGGCCCATGATCAAGTAAACCATGGTAGAGCATCGGGCCCATGATCAAGTAAACCATGGTAGAGCATCGGGCCCACGATCAAGTAAACCATGGTAGAGCATCGGGCCCATGATCAAGTAAACCATGATAGAGCATCGGGCCCACGATCAAGTAAACCATGGTAGAGCATCGGGCCCATGATCAAGTAAACCATGATAGAGCATCGGGCCCATGATCGAGTTAACCGCGATAGAAAATCGGGCCCACGATCGAGTAGACTACGGTAGAGCATTGGGCCCATGTTGGAGTAGACCATGGTAAAGTTTCGGGTCCATGACCGAGTAGACCATGGTAGAGCATCAGGCATATGATCGAGTAGACCATGATAGAGCATCGGGCCCATGATCAAGTAGACCATGGTAAAGTTTCGGGTCCATGACCGAGTAGACCATGATAAAGCATCGGGGCCATAATCGAGTAGACCACTGTAGATCATCAGGCATATGATCGAGTAGACCATGATAGAGCATCGGGCCCATGATCGAGTAGACCACTGTAGAGCATCGGGCCCATGATCGAGTAGACCACTGTAGAGCATCGGGCCCATGATCAAGTAGACCACTGTAGAGCATCGGGCCCATGATCAAGTAGACCATGGTAAAGTTTCGGTCCCATGACCGAATATACCATGGTAGAGCATCGGGCCCATGACCGAGTAGACCATGGTAGAGCATTTGGCCCATGACCGAGTAGACCACGGTAGAGCATCGGGTCCTCGATCGAATTGACCATGGTAGAGCATTTGGCCCATGACCGAGTAGACCGAGGTAGAGCATTTGGCCCATGACCAAGTAGACCACGGTAGAGCATCGGGTCCTCGATCGAGTTGACCATGGTAGAGCATCGGGGCCATGATCGAGTAGACAATGGTAGAGCTTCGGGTCCTTGATCAAGTAGACCATGGTAGAGCATCGGGGCCATGATCGAGGAGACCATGGTAGAGCATCGGGTCCTTGATCAAGTAGACCATGGTAGAGCATCGGGTCCTCGATCGAGTTGACCATGGTAGAGCATCGGGGCCATGATCGAGTAGACCATGGTAGAGCATCGGGTCCTTGATCAAGTAGACCACGGTAGAGCATCGGGTCCTTGACCAAGTAGATCATGGTAGAGCATCGGGTCCATGACCAAGTAGACCATGGTAGAGCATCGGGTCCTCGATCGAGTTGACCATGGTAGAGCATCGGGGCCATGATCGAGTAGACCATGGTAGAGCATCGGATCCTTGATCAAGTAGACCACGGTAGAGCATCGGGTCCTCGATCGAGTTGACCATGGTAGAGCATCGGGGCCATGATCGAGGAGACCATGGTAGAGCATCGGGTCCTTGATCAAGTAGACCATGGTAGAGCATCCGGACCATGATCAAGTAGACCATGGTAGAGAATCAGGCCAACGGCTCTGGCTGGTATCCTTGAGCACGACACTCTTTTCTGCATATGTTTAGTACTGGCTCTAACCAGGAAGTTGTAATAAGATGTTTTTACAATCGAAGTAAAATATATAAGTTTATCTATTAACTAAATAATTACCTGATAAGTTCTTCCTTTTTCTGCGTTCGTTGCTTCTAAAAGATCCAATTAACATATTTGGCATTGTCTAAGAGCAACTGATAACTACTACTACTACTACTACTACTACTACTACTACTACTACCACTACTACTGCTACTACTGCTATTACTACTACTACTTCTACTACTACTACTACTACTTCTACAACAATTACTACTACTACTACTACTACCACTACTACTGCTACTACTATCACTACTACTACAAGTTCTGCTGCTCCTGCTATTACTTTTACTACTACTACTGCTATTACTACTACTATACTACTGCTACTACTACTACTACAACTGCTACTGCAACTACTGCTATTGCTACTGCTACTATTACAAC
This sequence comes from Panopea generosa, assembly GCA_029582155.1. NCBI lineage: Eukaryota > Metazoa > Mollusca > Bivalvia > Adapedonta > Hiatellidae > Panopea > Panopea generosa. Next base: position 59,096,640 of record CM055907.1, read on the forward strand.
AACAACTACTACTACTGCTACTACTGATATTACTACTACTACTACTACTACTACGACTACTGCTACATCTGCTATTACTACTACTACTACTACTACTGATGCTATTGCTATCACTACTGGTACTACTACTGCTGCTACTACTGCTATTACTACTACTACTACAACTGCTACTACTGCTATTACTAGTACTACTACTACTGATACTATTGCTATTACTACTGCTACTACTACTACTTGTACTACTACTACTGGTACTACTACTACTGCTACTACTACTACTACTACTACTACTACTACTACTACTACTGCTATTTCTACTACTACTACTACTGCTGCTACTGCTACTACTGCTATTACTACTACTTCTACTAATACTACAACTATTACTACTGCTTCTACTACTGCTACTTTTACTACTATTACTACTACTACTACTACTACTACTACTACAACAACTTCTTCTACTACTACTACTACTACTACTACTGCTGCTACTACTGCTATTACTACTACTACTATTACTACTACTACTACTTCTACTACTACTTCTACTACTACTACTACTGCTACTACTTCTACTACTCTTACTACTACTAATGCAACTGCTACTACTGCTATTATTACTACTACTACTACTACTACTACTACTACTACTACTACTACTACTACTTCTACTAATACTACAACTATTACTACTGCTTCTACTACTGCTACTTTTACTACTACTACTACTACTACTACTACTACTACTGCTACTATTACTACTACTACTCCTACTATAACTACTACTACTACTACTACTGCTTCTACTGCTATTACTACTACTACTGCTATAACTACTACTACTACTGCTTCTACTACTACTACTACTACTTCTAGTAGTACTACTACTGCTATTGCTTCTACTACTACTACTTATACTGCTACTGCTACTACTACTATTTCTACTACTACTGCTACTTCTTCTACTTCTACTACTCCTACTAGACATATCACTGAAGGTGATTAATACCCCTACATTTATTATGTCAATCTCCTGAGATGTTGATCATTTTTGAAAAGTACCGTGTCAGTCCCCTGAGATGTTGATCATTTTTGAAAAGTACCGTGTCAGTCTCCTTAAAACTATGGAATTAGTTCTTTCCGCAAGAATTGCAATACTGTATATACAGCAATTTTACTAAGTGCAAGAGCAATAACACTGCATGGACATAAATGACAGAAAACGTCAGAAAAACAAACTAAAAATATGAACATTTCTATAACAGTCGAACTTCTGTGCGTGCTCTCCCTGTACTTGAAAATAGAGGTAATGTTAGAATTAATGTAGACAGTTGGAAGATGCGAGAGAAACATTAAATTGTCAATCATGCAGATCAAAATAGAAAATGTTATGTTGTAGAAACATCAAATGGAACTTAGGTTAGAAATCGCAGGAATTTACACAAAATTCCTCACGAACACGTGATTCAGCAGGCGACAACAAATACACAAATTCCTCCAAACAGTGGCAACTAAATCAACCGATCAATCAATGTCACCTTCAACTTGACAAACTACAGATTCAATGACACGCAATTCAATGAAATGAACTATTTGTTATTGTAAAGATAGTTTAATTACATTGTAAAGTCTGCCGAAATGCTAAACCTGTCAAATAATGTCAGCTATTGTTTGTGTACGAACATTTGGTTACTGAAAAGTGCTGGTGATAGCGCCATCTTAGTGATTTACCTCAATCTGTTCTTATTCAAATAACGACTTTTCGTTGGATGTTTTTACTTACATCCGTTGTGAACCTCAATACAACAAAGCAATTAATTAAGGACGTTTTCTATGGTTTTTCATGCGCTCCGATTCCGCGCACGAGACCAGCCATTTCCATGACGTTTATTATTACAATCGTGCATCAGTGTATTAGTTTTAATTAAATACTAGATGTTTACACTTTTAAAAATATTTTTTTCGCATTGCTTGTAAAATCTACATTTTTTCGCTAAAATTATAAAACAGGTATGTTTATGAGGAGGTAATACCTAAAATCTGTACGGTAACATGAGTGTTTTTTTTTTTATTTCTGATATTACATGAACATACATTAAACCTAGATACTGGGAAGTTTCATCAAATTCTAACCATAGGAAAAAAAGACAAAAACTACGGAAAATGTCCTTAAGTAGTCTTTGATTACAAATACCTGTGATTTTATTAACAATGTTGCGATCCCCGTGATGTTTCCTTAAATAGAACAACTATGATTGTACTCGTTACTGTTACTGTAAAACACATTTTTAGTAGCGAGAACTAGTTTCGCTATTATTCGCGATTTTTGGCCTTCGCGAATTCAAAGATGGCACTAAAAATGGCATCATGTTCACTGCCCGGTTGTTTATCATATCCGAAATTATGTCAGTCCAACTAAAACGCATTTCAGAATAAAAAATTGCATTTTCGGCTTCACTTTTCGGACGTTGCGAATTCAACATTTCGCGAATGAATGAGATGGGACTTTTCGGAGCTAAACCGCGAAATAAAATTGTTTTTCAGTACTTCGAGAACATTTAATAAGAAGTACAATGTGGTACCTATGTTCTCATTCCTATCATTTTTCTATGATAAAATGGCACCTTAAGAAAATGTTCCTCTTTGTAAATATGCACTGAATTTCTCTGAGTCAGAATTTTGTAATCAGCCTGTCTCCCGCACACGTGCATTCTCAGTTGAATTAGCTAAATAGTTATCAACATTGTAATTTACTTTAACCTGGTTATCTTTAAATATTCTAAATTCTAAAAAAAAAGGTTGCATCCTCTTGTTTGAAACTAATTAAACAATGTTTCTCTCGTGTCGTAAATATCTGACTGAATAAATAATTTATTTATGATGTGTGTAGACTGGCAGTTGCTGTAATGTAAAACACGTTTAATAACATTAGTTAACGGGACCTGGTTAACCTTCTAAGGGCTTAGCAGTATATTACCCAAGTATTAAATGGCTGTTCTGATGAGAAGTTCTTAGCTATGGGAGAGACGACTGCTATTGTGCGTTATAAAGAAACTACTTAAAACGCAATTTTCAAGATTTCTTGTCTACTGAATGGATGATGAAACGCCGAGTGAATTTCTATTGTACTAAGTTAACGATAATGACAGTTTTAGAAAATGTTTGTAAAGGTGTAATTCCACCATTGATTTTTGTTCTTTATTCTATAGTAAATAATAAATGTTTGAAGGATTTTTATTCATAGAGAGACCCAAATGAAAGAAGTGTAACTTACATTTTACTGTTTGTCAACCTCTGCACTATCGAAATATGATGAGAACGGTAGGGGTCATATGTCATATAAGGGCTTTTTCTGCTCAGTGTGTACACTGTTGACAAAGTGAAAGTAGACTTCCGAAATCATGTATTCATACCCCAATTTCCAAGCATCATTTTTTTTCTAAATTCACAATTCAAACATGGTAATGCTGTCAAAATGTTCAAAATACATCAATTATGCCATTCAAAAAAAAAATGAGCATTAAAATAAGGAAAGTACATTTTTAAAGACGAAGGATTATTTATAACCGCCATTATGCGACTACCCCGCGGAAGCACTTCCCTTTTCCAATGGTGGTACTATGCCTTAAGGTCCTTCATTAACGATTTAGTCAATACTCATTTTCATATTGACAAAGTCACCAATGAACATTTACATACATATTCTTATCTTATCTATTCCAAAACTGTGAAAGGATAAAGAAACGCCGGGTGAACTTCAAAGCTACATTATCAAACTATTGTAAGCGCTGTTTACTGTTTTAGAATATGCATGTAGAGGTGTTTCATTAATAATTTTGCCAATAATAATTAACATACATGTACATAATCTAAAACTGTAAATATCGCTTAATAAAGTTTGAAAATTTTACTCTGTTTACTAAAAGTGTACATTTCGCATGATAAAGAAAATAATTAAATTGCAATATTTATGATTTTATGTATTAGCCGACGTTTTCAAGTAAAGTTTAAACAAAACGAAATTGTTAAACGAAGCGAACGTAGGGGACACGTTGTTTTTGTTTTTTGATTACGTCAACCCGTCATAAACATTTTTGTTTAGAACTGGTTAAACATAATCTACATTCAAATCATTGTTTTATTTTGCAATCATTTGCAAAAATGCTGGTTTTGATGGTGTAACCTGATAAATTCTACACCAACTTCAAATTAATATATATATAATTGTATTGCTTTTTAATCTTCTTTTAGCATAAACATTCTTAACATTATATTTTATATGTGTGCTAAAAAGGCTAAGTTTTAGTATGTATTTGTATTAGCCAAACTAGTCTTTGTTCGAAAGAGCCACTCCCAATTAATATTTTGCCATATTTCAAGAAATAATTTTTCGATTGGCTAAATTCAAGTATTTTAGTAACCGCCAAAGATATTGGTTATTTTTCTTTTAATTCGCATAACTCTTTAAATTTTATTGTTTTTTAAACCAAAAGAAAAAAATATTTTGTACGAAACTTACGTCCCGAATTTCTCATGATAGGGGAGGGTTTTGAATAACACATGGCGTTTAGCGAAAGGAAAATACTTTCCTTACAGAAAATGTGGAAACTTCCGTTTGCATTATGTAGGGAAGACACTTACTATTAAGAATTTTTTTAACCATGTATAAGTAAAGTTTTCCCAGCATTTCACCATAACGTCAAAGATTTACAACACGTCTTCCGAAATCAATAACAATGGATCTGGTGATGATATACCTTACGTTGCATAATTGCTGCAAAAGACAAAAAGTTCTTCATGATTGAACCAAAGCACACATATGGCACATCGATAAAAGTTTGATCTATGATCGAACTGGTATAATACGTTGTACCGTGTCAAAATAATGTCGTTGTTTTATAACATAAATGTCTGTATATAGCAATTATTATAATAAGAGGTAATAAACTCTATTTTTCTCGCTATTATTATACAATATTATACCAGATATAAGTTTTAAAAGATAATTCATCTTAAAAAGATGAATGATACAATTATAATCATTAATTGAAATATTGATCATTTATCATGAATTGAACACCAATTTAAAATATGTGTTTTCCTGAATATAAAAGAACTGAACAGTGTTCCAGACACAGTTTTGTTTGAGTTTGAAACAAGTCTCAAATGTATGCTGTCCACACACGTTGTCTGAACAGCTGGTCTCATTATTAAAATAGTGTTGAACAACAGTTAGTCCAACTCTACAGGGTTTGAAACATTATATTGTATATGTAGTTGATTGGTATGATCATTTGTCTGTATGATTTCTAAATATTAGAATAATTTTATTATCTTTATTTTGTTTTGATGTTTACTAATCATGAGGAAAGAAGCCTGAGGAAATTTTATATATTATATAGTTTGAACAAAATTGTTTATACACTTAATTATGTCATGTTTATCAACTGAGCCAAGTGTTTTCGAAATTTATCTATAGGTGACAAAGTTACAAACCAGACATGAAGTCTCAAACAGACTGAAAGTGTTATCAAACAAAGTTAAATTGTGAGCTTGACCTTTGAAATGGGAGTCTGGGTGTAACTAACGCGCAACACGTCCTCATGTTATGTTGATCATTTGTAGCAAGTATTAACAAGAAATACCGGACCGACGGACGCTGCGATTATTATATGCGTCCCAAAAAAGTTTGATGAGGGCATAAAATAATGCTGTATCAATACTTTTTTATCGAATAGCATGCTTAAAATAAAACGGTTGCATATCCTTTGCCAAAAATTGCAACGTTTGGAAGATCGCCATCGAATGCTGCAATATTATTGTGTTTCCACTATATTACCCTTGTAATATGTTGGTTGGAATTTCCAGACGTATAAATGATAGAATTTTAAAATTCCCAAACTGTAGTATATAGTAACTAGTATAACAATGTTTAAAGTAAAAAAAGCTGGAGAGTTGTTTCACACATGGTCTTTAATTTGAAGCCCTTTATCTACGCACCCATATTATAGATCCTAAGGAAGTAGATTATTTATTGCCCAGGGAACGAATATGTTCAGATGTGAACAGTGTTTAGTTTTGAAGAGACTAGTGTTGCTTTATTTGCTACGAAACGTGTTATATGACAGATATTTAACACTATTTGCAAATCGCCGCGATACACTTGTAGATTCGACAAAGGGAATGCCAAGAAAGAAACTGATTTTTCACTATATGGATTACTTGTTATACTCTTCTAGCTATTTCATTAACTTTAGTCGTGACAGTAACATTTGCATATAGTTCATGTATATTGAACGCCAATTGCAGCAGGAGTCACAGTCCAGATACGTAGACTGGCTACTATATGCAGGTTAGTATTATGCGTGCCATTGTTTTAAACAAATGACATAATCTAACGGTTAAACTATAGACGTACAGTGACAAAACTTTGTTACAGGGTTATATAATACACATACAGATACAGTCGATAGTCACAACATTTCACATGGAAACCTAATTAATGTCATCAACCAGTTTTCATTATAAATAAAGCAACCAGTCTACTGCCTGGTCGGATAGAACTACTCACAGAAACTTCATTATATCACTGAATATTTATAACTGCAACTCGACTAGAAGCTATCAAACACCAGTATTTACGAGGTGCATCGCGTCGTCTTGGTTACTAAATGTCAACTTTATACACGTATGACAGTATTGCAGCTTTCCTAGATTGTAGTCGGACTAAACCTGTCCGAGCAATGTCTAACATAAATATGAAATGGACATGAATATCATAAATCACGATATCAGTTGTAAGTATTATTCCTGAAATCATTGACAGTTACTTGCGGAAAGATGATAATTCTACTCAGATTCATTTTGAGGTCTTCTTCCATCAATAAAAATGGAAACGCCGTATATATATATATATATATATATAACCGATTATGTGTTGAAATCGCTTTGAATTCCATTCAAACAAAAATCGTCATCGTTAATCTGAGTTATATTGGGCTGTATACACTAAAAGTATGTTCAGTTGCTGTTGCCATCACGTCATTTAATGGGGTTTAACGCCATTTTCAACATATTTCAGGATATATATATCTATATATATTGGTGAAGGAAGACCTCCAAATGAATCTGAGTAGAGCCGCCGACCTCCGAAGGTAACTAGCAAACTTCTCACATATAGTTTTTGAGCGTGCGTGGCTCGAACCTACGATCTTAGCGGTGAGAGGTAAACGATCTTGAGACAGTCCCTTAGGACTCGCTCTATCACGTCATGAATGAGTCTGTAGTTGTTTAGGCCCCGGCATCAGTTTAAGAGAAATTTTATAATTGCCATATGATCGTCGTTTGTCGTCCGGTCCCACAGCATCTCCTGGATGTATACAAATATATGAAAAAATGACTAGTAAAACTGGCTAAATCGTATAAAAATTGAATGAAAGGCGTCGTTTGAATTGTCAAAATTATACATTTTAGATTCAAAGCCTCCATCTTTCATTTCATTTCATATTTTATAATTTGACGAAATGATACACATATATGAAATACTCATCGTTCAATTTACTGGGTTTTCATCAAACCTATATTATAATCTAGGACTGATTTTCTGAATATATCGATGACCAAGGTTTGATCTTGAATTGTCAATATGGCCTTGCTTTTACAGCAAAATCTTCTTCATTTTCCCTCTGAATTTTATTCTTTGTGATGTTATAAATGGACTTCGCATATATTGTGAATTTATCTCTTCCATAGTGAGATTTTTAAAAACTTAAATATGCAATTGTTTTAAATGTTAAACTATAGCTACCATTTATAATAGTTCAATCACATGCTACATCAAACTTAACACTGCATATGTTTTTTTTTCTTCAAACCACCTCACTATTGATAATTATGGTTTTTTTTTAATTTTTCATATTCATTCCCCTATAAATGAAATATTACAATATGTTTATATAATTTCAATTTACAACAGGCATAATATTTACGTAACTCACAGGATTTTTACTACAGATAATATCATATTTTAATTATAGTATTTGAATAGTATATAACATTAGATCTTAACATATATATGGTGCTATATATTGTTTGTATCGATGATATTTGAGGCAACAAGTCAATGTTTTGAGTGTTGTTTTTTGTTAAATAATTAGAAAGAATGAAAAAAACACACTATAAAAGAACAGCAAAAATCCAAAAACTATTTGTGACTGATTTTAATCTTCTGATAATGTTACTTTTTACATTTAACGCTTTTTACATTGGAATTATCAAATATAATTCACTTGAAAACCTTCATAAACCATAAAACGCATAAAATAAAAATCGTCTCTACAAAAGTTGGAGTGAATTTGTAAATGTGAATATTTATTCTATGTTTGATTTGAGATTTATGAAAGCAAATATATATTATGTATTTATAACTTACTGCTTGATTTACTGAATTAGTTGATAATTATGTTATAACATGTATATTATGTACACATATTCATCTGTCATATTTGGCTTAAATTAAAAACATTAATTAAAGATAAATTTATAATAACTGCATTCTACACAGCCTGACTGTTATTGCATTAGTACAAGATCTATAACTAAGTTCTGTTATTGTATTATAACAAGATCTATAACTAAGTTCTGTTATTGTATTATTACCAGATTTACAACTAAGTTCTGTTATTGCATTAGTACAAGATCTATAACTGAATTCTGTTATTGTATTATTACAAGATCTATAACTAAGTTCTGTTATTGTATTATTACAAGATCTATAACTAAGTTCTGTTATTGTATTATTGCAAGATTTACAACTAAGTTATGTTATTGTATTATTACAAGATTTACAACTAAGTTCTGTTATTGCATTAGTACAAGATCTATAACTGAATTCTGTTATTGTATTATTACAAGATCTATAACTAAGTTATGTTATTGTATTATTACAAGATCTATAACTAAGTTATGTTATTGTATTATTACAAGATTCACAACTAAGTTCTGTTATTGTATTATTACAAGATCTATAACTAAGTTCTGTTATTGTATTATTACCAGATTTACAACTAAGTTCTGTTATTGCATTAGTACAAAATCTATAACTAAGTTCTGTTATTGTATCATTACAAGATCTATAACAAAGTTCTGTTATTGTATTATTACAAGATCTATAACTAAGTTTTGTTATTGTATTATTACCAGATTTACAACTAAGTTCTGTTATTGTATTATTACAAGATCTATAACTAAGTTCTGTTATTGTATTATTACCAGATTTACAACTAAGTTCTGTTATGGCATTAGTACAAGATCTATAACTGAATTCTGTTATTGTATTATTACAAGATCTATTACTAAGTTCTGTTATTGTATTATTACAAGATTTACAACTAAGTTCTGTTATTGTATTATTACAAGATTTACAACTAAGTTCTGTTATTGTATTATTACAAGATTTACAACTAAGTTCTGATTTTGTATTATTACAAGATCTATAACTAAGTTCTGTTATTGTATTATTACCAGATTTACAACTAAGTTCTGTTATTGCACTAGTACAAGATCTATAACTGAAATTTGTTATTGTATTATTACAAGATCTATAACTAAGTTCTGTTATTGTATTATTACAAGATTTACAACTAAGTTCTGTTATTGCATTAGTACAAAATCTATAACTAAGTTCTGTTATTGTATTATTACAAGATCTATAACTAAGTTATGTTATTGTATTATTTCCAGATTAACAACTAAGTTCTGTTATTGCATTAGTACAAAATCTATAACTAAGTTCTGTTATTGTATTATTACAAGATCTATAACTAAGTTATGTTATTGTATTATTACCAGATTTACAACTAAGTTCTGTTATTGCATTAGTACAAGATCTATAACTAAATTCTGTTATTGTATTATTACAAGATCTATAACTAAGTTCTATTATTGTATTATTACAAGATTTACAACTAAGTTCTGTTATTGCATTAGTACAAGATCTATAACCAAGTTCTGTTATTGTATTATTACAACATCTATAACTAAGTTCTGTTATTGTATTATTACAAGATTTACAACTTAGTTCTGTTATTGTATTATTACAAAATCTATAACTAAGTTCTGTTATTGTATTAGTACAAGATCTATAACCAAGTTCTGTTATTGTATTATTACAAGATCTATAACTAAGTTCTGTTATTGTTTTATTACAAGATCTATAACCAAGTTCTGTTATTGTATTATTACAAAATCTATAACCAAGTTCTGTTATTGTATTAGTACAAGATCTATAACTAAGTTCTGTTATTGTATTATTACAAGATTTACAACTAAGTTCTGTTATTGCATTAGTACAAGATCTATAACCAAGTTATGTTATAGTATTATAACAAGATCTATAACTAAGTTCTGTTATTATATTATTAGAAGATCTATAACTAAGTTATGTTATTGTATTATTACCAGATTTACAACTAAATTCTGTTATTGCATTAGTACAAGATCTATAACTGAATTCTGTTATTGTATTATTACAAGATTTACAACTAAGTTCTGTTATTGCATAAGTACAAAATCTATAACTAAGTTATGTTATTGTATTATTGCAAGATCTATAACTAAGTTCTGTTATTGTATTATTACAAGATTTACAACTAAGTTCTGTTATTGCATTAGTACAAGATCTATAACTAAGTTACATGATAGCTATGCTCTTGCAATACACTCGGTCTCATATAATTCACATACATTTTACACATATATATTTAACGTCGATTGTGAAGCCGGTGTTTACAACTTACACAATAAATCATTCTCGAAATATATCCGGCTACACCCAGTACTTAGCATATGTGGAAAAGGTGTTTGGCTGAAGAACACCAAACAAACCATAGGCGGGAATCGAATCCATGATCCTGGCCCCAATGCTTTACCACTGGACCACGCTCCACTCGGTCTGATCATGCCACATATAAGATGTTAAGAACCATCGTCGGTCTTCTCAGTAATTGCAATATGACTGCTATATAAAATATGACAATGTTATTTGACTCTGTGATTCTGTGACGTCATGTACTCGTATGTATGTATTTCTGATCCCCAATTGAACAAACCGCAAACGTGGTAGGGCGTCCGCCTCGCATGCTGAAGGTCATGGGTTCGATCCCCGGCCGGTCATACCAAATAATTGAAAAATGGAACTAAAAGCCTCCTTGCTTGGCGCTCAGCATTTAAAGAATAGTTTTAGGTCTGGTCGGCTTGGTGTCAGTATAATGTGACTGGGTGGGGTATCATACCATTTGTCTTCGGAATGATACCCCAATGTGACAGCGCTTAGAATACTGTCTCAAGTAGACACCGTGGCGATATAGCTGAACTAGTGTTGAAAATGACACACAACAACAATCGAATGAACAAATACAAAGTAACTGTATGATCCTTTTAACCCTTTACTTCATATAGACGCCTATTGACACCTCTAATATAGACGCCTTTTAACACCTCTAATATTGAAAGCATTAATTCACCACATATCAGCAATGGGTGAATTATGTTTATATTAACTGACAGAGCGGAAAACAGTGCAGGAAGTGTTCAGATTGCTCGTCACTGCACTGTTTTCAATGAATGACCTTCTGTGATTGGTGCGGGAAAACGCGTATCTATGAAGTAAAGGGTTAAACATTAATTATTTAATGTTAAACTTATAAAAAAAATCGAAATGTTTCCCAAACAATTTAAACATTTGACGCATTTATAAATAACCGCGTTTTTGCAATATCTAAAAAGATGAGCAAAGAACATATAGAATGCTATTTTAACGTAATAGTATTGCTCTTGAAGGAGTTGAAAATTATTATTAAGTGTTTTTCCATTCCTGGCGTCTCCTGCAGTCTGTCGGCTGCCACCAATGTGTTACGATTATCAGCAAGTAGTATTCCCGCCTGCAGGAAATGTGCGTTCCAGCTTCACGTATTACACGGAACGAACACCTCAGCTAATTTCTAAACATCTCGGTTTCATTTTTCTTTTGCATTTAAACCATTTTGCATTTAATTTGGTACTTCTTGTATTGGTGTCACTTTTTCATTTCTAAATACATCCCCTCTTAACGCTGTGTTGCGGCGTTTTCGAATCCCTTCCTGTTTTGCTTTTTCCTAAATCTTGGATGTACATGGTTTGATTTGAGAGTTTGTAAAAATAGTGGTTCGGTTAGCCCTCAATAGACTATAAATGGCACTACATATTTAAACAAACATCATCTTTGACCTAGCTGTACCTAACAAGCTAATTTACTGTCGGACGTAAATTACTCTTGTACTCTGACTATCTTAAATGAAGCGAGAAAATCGTCACCGGTCACCGGTAACGCGCTGGACTGTCAATCCAGGGTCGTGAGTTCGAATTCCCGGTCGGCGAAGTATCTTTGATAATTGGTCAAGTAAATGATTTCACGGCTATGGATCTCCCAACTCTGAATATGTGGGGAAGTAGTCAGTAATTTGCAGAGACAGGATTAGTTTAGTATATGCTAATCCACTAACCAGTGACAGAAATGATGATTTGGTGCGTTGACCAGAGTTAAACAACTGAACTACTGGTGAAAAGTGCCACAAAACCCAAAAAGAAAGAAAGAAAGAAAGAAAGAAAGAAAGAAAAGAAAGAAAGAAAGAAAGAAAGAAAGAAAGAAAGAAACGAACATCATTTATTGAAATAAAACGCTTTATACTCGTATACCAAACACTTTCAGCTAAGCTGAATCAACTTATTTAAGAAGAAGAAGATTTGAAGATTAGAAGAAGAAGAAGAAGAATTTTTATTGATTTAAAAAATTACAGTTTCTCATCATATGAAACATGTATACAAATATATAAAGAAATAAGAAGTTAATATACCAAACGATTTCATACACAGAGACGTAGCATGTGGATTTTTTTTTATCTCTTCTTCAAAACGCAATCATAAATTTTAATAATTTTCTTTTAGAGGCATTATGTATAAGACGTTCCATAATAAACAACCAATAAGTCTCCATCCTCCTTTGATATTGAAAACTTTGTAATTGATATAAATCACATCTGAATTACCTTCTTACTCGAAAAATGTGATTGAGAGCTGTGTAGATTTTGGACATTTATAATTGTTAATTGTATTGATTTGTCACGAAAATGTAGTGTATGTTTTATATGAAGAGAAACTGCAATAGTTTTATTCAATAACAATTCCTTTTCTTCATCGTCATCTAATGTATGTAATAGATCTAGTTGCGACTATAAAACTATTTATTTCCTGTTACCCTTTACTTCATAAAGACGCCTTCGGACACCTCTAATATAGACGCCTTTTGACACCTCTAATATAGATGGCTTTTGAACTATTTGGTGAATTATGTTTATATTAACTGACAGAGTGGAAAACAGTGCATGAAGTGTTCGGATTACGAGCAATCTGAACTCTTCCTGCACTGTTTTCAAAGGCCTTCTGTGATTGGTGTTGGAAAACGTGTATCTATGGAGTCGATACCCTGAAGTGTAGAGCGATAGCGAACGATCAGGATTCTTAATTATTAATTTTTGTCTCTGCTTGTTTGTTATCTATTTCGTACAACGTATGCTTATAAACGTTTAAATTGACTCCCTACGCAACCACATCTCTAGTTGTTTTTTCTATACCCGGGGTAGTTTAAAACATTCCACGTGCATTTACTAGTATTTAATTTATTCCCCACGAATCAACACAAACGCGACCACACCCCCATTTAAAGTGTGTATAGGAAACACGTGCTTCTATAAAGGGCATATGTGTTTTTAAAAATTGCCCTAAATCTTCTTCCTTGTACATATTTTATTAAGTAGCTTACACACAATCATACATGCAATAACATTTAAGGTTCAAAACAGAAGCAAAATGTTTATACAGTTTCTCTCCTGTTTTTTGTTTGATTAACACAGGAGGCGGGCTGATACATATACAGTATTTAATCATTTATTAACTAACCTATATATAATACAAGTAGGAAGGAAAGTAAATAAACACAAAATGTTGTACATCAAGTAAACATTGTCATATAGACACAAATAGTGTTATTATAAAGCTATTGGGATTTTGGGCAACATACAGGGGGCAGGAGCGAAACCATTTGTCGATTTGCGTTTTGTATGTTAAAAATTTTATCTTAATATTTTTATACTACGTATATAGTGATAAATCGCTTCAATAATTATATTATTATCTGAGTATGTTACTTGAGAATACCCATACAGAAGGATGGATATAGCGAAATATAGATCCCTAAATCTAGAAATCTTGTTTAGCATGTTGGTTCTGTGAGTTGTATAGAGATTGCATTTCAGAAAGAAATGTTCTACATCTTCAATGCCACCGCATGTATACTGTGCATACTCCCACTTGAATCAGACTTTTAAAAAAATCGAGGCTATACTTCCTGGACCGTTGGAAATGGCCTAATCACAACCAATAACTGGTTCGAAATACGCGAGTCGACTGTATGCAATGTGTAATTTGTTGAAAACGGCGTCATACCTCATTCAAAAATATATAAACGTAGTCTAGGAAGAGAATATATGCGGAATATAGTTTGGTCATACATCATAATCACTTATGTTAAACTCAAGGTCGTAAATCATGTTTATGACTTTTCGATATGTCAGACGGTGAAATCAATGAGTTTACAAGTTTCCGGTACTTCGACTCCGTCTTGCTATTATTTATGGTCCATTGGGATCACGGAATTCATTCAATGTAGCTTAATAATAAAAAAAGAAAACCATTTAAGGCGGCATAAGGAAGCGTAAGCGTCCTTGAATTTGTTTTAAACTTATCTTTTTTACATCGATTGTAAAATAATTTACAATTTAGACGAATCACAGTCGAAGTCTTCCTGTAGAACCAGTAATAAGCATATGTGGATAAAGTAAGCTATTCAAAAATTATATGTATCATTCAATTACACAACATGTAACACACATGACCTGTAACACACACGTCATGTAACATGCAAGACATGTAAAACACATGACATGTCACATACACGATATTTAAAACACATGTCCTGTAATACACACGGCCTGTAACATACACGACATAGGACACACATGACACGTCACATACATGACCTGTAACACAGACGACATGTAACATAAACGACATGTTAAACACATGACATATATACGACATGTATTATACACGACATGTAACACACATGACATGTAACATACAAAACATGTAACACACATGACCTGTAACACACACGGCATATGACACACACAGAATGTAACACTAACACACACGACATATTACACACATGACATATAACATACATGATATGTAACATACACGACATGTAACATACACAACATGTAACATACACGACATTTAACATACACGATATGTAACACACATGACATGTAACATACACGACATGTAACACAATGACCTGTAACACACACGACGTATAACACACACGACATGTAACATACATGACCTATTACACACATGACATGTAACATACATGACTTATAACACACACGACATCTACCACACATGACATGTAACACACATGACCTGTAACACACACGAGATCTACCACACATGACATGTGACACACATGACCTGTAGCACACACGACATCTATCACACATGACATGTAACATACATGACCTAAAATACACACGACATCTACCACACATGACATGTAACACACATGACCTGTAACACACACGACATCTACCACACATGACATGTAACACACATGACCTGTAACACACATGACCTATAACACACTTGACCTGTAACACACATGACCCGTAACACACACGACATCTACCACACATGACATGCGATACACATGACCTGTAACACACATGACCTGTAACACACACGACATCTACCACATATGACATGTGACACACATGACCTGTTACACACATGACCTGTAACACACATGACCTGTCACACTCATGACCTGTAACACACATTACTAGTTATTATGAGTAAGAATGAGAGTAAATCGGACATTAGTTTCCGTCAGCCGTCGCATGACGTTACGTTTGAAAATAACGTCATTTTACCGTAACAAATCGACGTCATCTATACATTCAGGCAAGTCGGAAAGCACTACGGTATTATATGTATGAAAATAGAGTTATACAGAAAACGGCGAGTTTCGGATGTGATATTACACTAGGTATATATAAAAAAATATGTTAAAGTTTATCATACTCCTGCATCGTAAATAATGTGATATATTCCTCTTTTTTTCACAGGAAAAAGTATTCATATATAAAATTTATATAAAATATAATAAGAATATTGTATTTACTGTTTTAATATATAGCTAGTGTTAATGCTGTATTGGTGACAAAGTTCTGTGAAATTTTATTTTTTTTTTTATTTATTTATAAAATCATATACCTTTTCGATTCGAGAAAAAAAGAAACATATACATAACATGATGCATTTTCACGTGTTTTCTTTTTTTGATATTTAGCTTTTTTTCAAAGCATGGTAGATTACTATTTATAGCATATACAGTTTTATTGACAGAGGAAGGCATCAGAATTAATATGGGTAGAACCACCGTCCTTCCAAAAGTAACTGGCAATATACCACATATAACTTTTGGACCGAGCGGGGTTCGAACTCACAACTTCAGTGGCTAGTGGTCATTAAACGACAGATCCATAGATCACTTGGCCACGGAGGATTATTTTTTTTGTGTTTAAACAAAATAAATGGTGGTAGTCAAAAGTCGCCCCGTTCCGTTATTCAGTGTAGGCATTATTTCGGATTCCTTAGAATTACGGGTCTCATTCAGTGCTGCTTGAGAACAGATAGCCACTGAAGCCGTACTAGGGGCCGTGAAAGGTAGTATGTGGTAAATTATTTCCCATGAAGCTTTCTGTGCATCCAATGATGGGATCCTTTTATTATTATTTTTGACGCCATTTTCAACATATTTCAGGTTATACAGGTTGTATGTGGCCTATCCAGTTTTACTGGCGGAGGAAGACCTCAGACTGAGTCAGACTGAGAAGAACCACCGTCATTCCGCAAGTAACTGGTTAACTCACATCAAGTTTTTGGAGCGAGCAGGACTCGAACCTGTGACCTTAGCGGTGAAGGCAAGTGATCTTGCTACGGCGCCTTAGACCACCCGGGAACGGAGGACCAATTTGCGCATTTTTAAACCGTTTTTAATTAGACTGATGGTATTGTACACAATCAAAACCCTAAGGCAGCCTGTCTTGGTAGACGACTGGGTTAAACACTAAATGACAGATAGAACATCACGTTTCTATCTATTGTTTGTAACATTCTTCGATGCGTTTATGGACAGTATGAAAATATTGTTACGTTTTTAGTAAAAGTTCTTGAAGTTGAAGTTGAACCATGCTGGCCGTAAACTTATTGCTGTCAATGTCTGCTAGCAAAGCACCTATCTGTTGGGAAATTGACTTCGGAAATATCGTTGGGAATAAGAGTCGTTTAAAAAACAGTTTGTTCATGAATTTCATATTTTGTTTCGCGTTAAAGCCAACACAAAGTCCTCTTTGGCAGGGGAGATTAAACTCACAACCGCCTGACTTGCCATATCTTAAATAATCAGGTTCTCTAGCCAGGTTTACATATATCGTGCACGAAGGTTCAAGATTGTCTACGTCGTCCAGGTCTATCATTTTTAAACTATTGTTTATTAGGAGAAAATGTTCGTCTTTAAAATCTCTTATCCGAAGAGATCCGAGTGGCGAATGTTCTAGGTAATTCAAGAAATCTGCCAACTCCATGGCGTGCTTTATTCGCTGCTGCCATGTCAATACTTGAACATTTGTTATCATGAACCTCTGGCCTAACTCAAAGATGCTCACTATACCCCGTTCTCTTAAGTCAGTTGTGTCGCTCTCTTCGTTACGTATACAGTATCCTAGCAACTTGGCGAACCCCGGATGACTCAGTTGTTCCAGCAATAATATTTCTTTCATAAGTTTCATTGTAGGAAAAACGAAACATCTGGACCTCAACTCATCTTTATTCGGGTGGTTGTCATTAATATTCTCGATACAGTTTTTCACTTCGCTTTGGTGACGCGTCACCATTTTAACAGCAACAGGTATTCCGTTGAAATCACTTTTAAATGTTTGTTTCGAGACGCCATGACCTATTTTTGTTTTAAGTCGTACGTCATGAATGTTAGTACAGTTAATCATATATACGGGTTTTAATTCGCGAAAGTGATACCCGGTGTCCGGAACTCCTTCATTGATATTATTTCCTGATTTTCCTTGGTTAAAGTTTCCTTGTCCTCCCACAATGCTCTTCAGTTTAGACAGCGTGTATTGATCTTTATAATCTTCATTATCTTCATCTATTAATCTACTCATCGTTTGTATTATGTGTCTCTTTTGATCTTCGAGGATTTCATACTCCTTAGCTAATTCTATTATTAAACTAGAGCTGTTGTTATGGTTACGCGATATCTGCATTATATGTCGAGATGGCGCTGAATGAATGTACACATTTGTATCTCTTCTATTCACACCATTTCCGGTTTCAAAACATTGCGATTCCAACATCCGGTACATTAAAACTAAATATAAAAGGATTGGCACAGCCACCAGGTACAGCTTTAATGACTTCCGGTTCATGATAGTTCCCAGCGTGTACCTCGAAGAATGTCGTCTGCAATAAAGGAAAATATCATTTTATACAATGCTATTCATTTTAATAGATTGTTATAAATGAATCTGTCAATATAATTTCTGCTAAACATAAAATGAATCATGCCACAAAAACCAAGCACTCCTGTGTTATTATATATATACTCTTATGTTATATTTTCGTTTTGTACCCAATTCTACCAGTTTCGAAGTTAAGTTATTTTTACGTGTATTTTATACTTTTTGTCCTTGTGTTGTTGACATGACTACTCTATCAGCAGACGTCATACAAAGTAACAGATAGAGCGTCATTTTTTAAAATAACATGTAAAAACATTCGAGTTTTGTATCGTATAATATGTTTTTCTCACTTAATATATTAGCAACTCAATGTTACATCAATAATTTGACTTCTCAATATTTGTTTTTAGTTAAAATAAGTTTGTAAAGTAAAAAAAAAGAATACCAGTAAAACAACACCCTTTGGTTAAGTAAAAAGTTAGAGTGCTAACAAAAATATCGAATACTAGTACAACTGTTGATATTGATACCGTTTGGTTAGTTTCTGCAAGGACTTGTATAGATGGATAAGAAACTTTTAACTTCTTACTAAATGCTGTTAAAACAGCACACGAAGGATTCATTATTTGGAAAATTAATCATTCATTACTCACAGACAACTGATTTCTTAACATAAACTGTAAGTTGTATGTAATCTTAGATGTTTTAACATGCCTCGATCATGCAAAATGATCTTGAATTAAAGATATTGGGGTTTGAAGGAAACTTTCTCGTAATGTGTCGTTATTTTAGCTGCAGTTTACACATTTTGTAACCAGGTTCACTTCAAGAATTTTAAACACAAATTGTTGGGAATGGTACTGTTTTGATGAGAATTTCATTCTGCAATGTAAGAATTTTCATTTGTGTTCCTGAGGTGAATGGAAGTCAAGATAACTGAAATTGAGATATTGCGAGATTTTGCGTGAATACGCGAGCGTTCACAAACCGTCAATCAGTAACATTTCCTTCTTTATATAATTCCTTGGTTTCTGTAAAATATTAAATAAAATTGAAGTAGAAATAAGCCTTTAAACGTCAGTTATATCAACAAGTAACAATTGATTAATCTAATAATTAACAGCATATCCTATATATAGCCGCTCCTGCTGTTTAGACTAAATCTCATTTATAGTCGCATGTAAATCAATGACTATAAACTTCCGTGTGTTAATTCTCCGTAACCCTCAACCGAGATCAGAGAAACTTTTTTTTTCATTTGCTACAGTTTAATTATTTTGCCAAATACAAATTAAAGAACCGATGTCTATTTCAATAATATACTCCAGGAAGTATTTCCTGTTTCCAGTGATGGTACCATGCCCTGAAACTACCTGTAGCGAGACAACAGGTGAAGGAGAGCGGGGCATGTGTGTTTAAACCTCAAGGAAAAATACATACTATCGTCATAAAAATATTTCTATTTCTTTAAATTATAAACAGTCCATCAGCTATCGTCTGTAATTACCTCTTACTCGTCGTCAAAAACAATTCAATCAACACGGAACACAATCAAAGTGTTGCTGTTCATTGCGTCATTTATCTCAGCAGCCCTAATGTAATTATACGTTCAGACGAGTGCCAATCTATTTTATTCATCTCGTAAGGGATTTACAATATACTTACAGTGTCTTCCAGTAATTAAGAAACGTCGGCAATTGAATCTAAGACATTTGTCACGTGATAGAGGATATGCGCTTGGAACAAAGATACGGAAGGGAAAGTAAATAAATCACTAGAAGTACTTTTTTCTATTATGTTTAGAACATGCCCTGCTGTAAATGTGTATTATTTGACATATATAAAAAATTGGTTTTGGATTTATTTATCCTACATCAACTGTGAAACAAGTTCTTACAACTTGGATAAATCACGTTCGAAGTCTTCTTGGGTGCAACCGGTACTAGATATGAGTATATGGATAAATTGTCTTGCTCAGGTACACTACACGGCATAGACATAGCGAGGGATCGAACCTTCCATACCCCCGATTCTGGGTCAGATGCTCCATCACTAGTAAACGCGTGATCCACACATCAAACATAGTCCTGGGAACCTTGACGTATGTCTTGAAATAATGTCCAATTAAAGTACTTGTTTATTAATTTTCTTGGCGCTCCTGTCGCAAATAAGTGTTCAAAAGCATTGCTCCAAGTACATACACAATTGTTTAGTTAACAGCAACAGTATAACGCTAAGTTAGTGTAGTGATCATCCGCAAGTAATTGGCGAACGTTCTCACATAAAGATAGTCACGGTCAGGGAACTCTGTTACAACGTAGAGTGATTCGCGTCGACAGTTTGTCACAAATTCACGTCGATCTGATGCGGGAAAACACGGCATACTTTGATATATAAAGTCAATTATTTACTGGATACAGCTATAAGTTTTAAACTTGTTACAAGATTGAGTTTCAACTGATATCAATTAGTATTTTCAATGTTCCAAACAATCATGTGTGGATTAGTAAATGTTTAAAACGCAAGAATTAATAAATCCTCGCTAAATATGTATGTAAAACGAAAGTAGAGATGAAATTGTCAATAAAAACATTAATCAGTGCAAAACATCATTTATAACTGTTGTTTAAGTAGTTTTGTTTAAAAAAAGGGTTATAACTAATTGACTTTTTACTAATACCATGTGAGACATTCACGTGTCACAGGTTTGTGTCGATGTTGATTTAAATGTCACGGGTTCTTCTCTACAAGGTTACAGATTCTAGTCGACACTATTGGCAGGAATGGACATATCTTTTGTCTAAGATTCCTCGCTGTATTGTGATCTGGATGAAGGCCTATCACTGATTAGATGTCCTTTCTCAGCCACCAATGAAACAGCTCAGATTTTCGAAAATAAAACATTTCATTTTACATTAAATGGCATGACTGTTAGTAGATGTTAACTTCTTTCCTCTGCCGATGACATCGTTCCAGGAACGAGAAAATAGATCAACTAAGCTGGTCAGAAGTTACGTGGAATTTTCTACTAGCCAAATAATGTCTTACCTATGCAAATGGGGCATGTACCAAAACCATTCATTTATTTGCAGATTGATATCATTTCGCTTAGTCTGGCTAGCACGAACATTTTCATAGTGATACTACAGGGAAGTCAGTGTGTGTGTGTGCGTGCGTGCGTTTGTGCGTTTGTGCGTGCGTGTGTGTGTGTGCGCGCGTGTGTGTGTGTCTTGGGATGGGTTGGGGGGGGGGGGGGTTAAAATAAAAAATCACAAACTATCAGACACTCATTATGTAACGTTTAGGTCATCGAGTTTGAGTAAGACGTAACGTAACGCAAAACCAATGCATTTTGCAAATTACTCGATCACCGTAGCAACGCCTGAGCCAAATCACAGAGATTATCATTTTAATGACCCAGATATTCTTAATTTTTGCAAGGATCAAGGGAAAATTCCGGCCATGTGAAAACATTGACCTGGGTCAAGTATTGCCTGGTGAACATGGGCTGCCATTTAGCTCCAGTTCAGATGACGTCGCACACATAAAAACATGGCAGCGATGTGACGTCGGGTCATTATTTGACCAGTACTAGTATATGGGCGCCGCGCTACTCTGATAAGTTGGGAGTTACGACGCAAACGGTAACGAATAGTCTGTACTTAAACGTCATGGTGCCCAACAGCGAAGGTAGCTGGCAACATACACCGACGTAAGTACGTCAACGTTCGGATCCGGTCTTTGTCTCTCCAGGTTTACCGTTTACGAGGTCGCTGCGATTGTAAACAGTTCAGGTTTATCGGAAACGTGCCTCAAGTCGCTCATTATATTTGCGACAGCACCATAACTGGAATGCGACCACCATGGCCGCTACCCCACCCGCTATCATTTTATTGCATCCGTTTCAGAAATCCGTTGCATGTTGAAAACTGTGAAAAAACTAAACAAAATCAAATCGGCCTCTATTGCATGAATCGTTTGACGTGGACTGAAAAACCTGTCGACTGCATGTGCACGAGGAAAAAGTGGAAATGAATGTTCTGGACACTAAGTGCTATGTACACGGTGCATATGATCTCAACATCGCCAGGGTAAAAATATATGTACATTGGGCATGAAACGAAGGCAGAGCTACATCAGTTATAAAAAAAAGAGTGACGTTTTTTTTGCTGAGTAGGGCCTATATATAAGATAACATTACGACATATTTTTCCCTTCAAATGATCATATACTCATATAAAACGTATAAAACACAAAAATACAAGATTTATTTTTTTGTGAGTGTGGGTCAAATGTACGATATATTCACATGTGTGAATAAGCACATCTTCAGAATCCCAAGTATACTTGCGGGTTTCACGTTACCCTAACTTGTCTTTCATGTTTTCCCCTGCAGATCATGATAGTTTTTGTGTACATTTTGTTTTATTATTTCATAAAAAAACGAATCTAACGTTACCATATGTGTTGTGTTTTATTAATCCAGAAAAGTTTGAAACAGTTACAAGTTCAAATCTTAATTAAATTTCTTATTTGTTAGATAAAAGAAAACGAATAATGGAGAATAACGGAAGATTTTAATCCGAGTCTCAAACTTGAGCAGTTAATTGAGGACAAGACATGACTCAATCGATGAGCTGGATAAATACATCACTCAAAACGTAAATACGAAAAAAGGTATAAAAAGTGACATTTTCCCCCTAAAATGATTCGTTATATGTAGAGTTTTAAACTACCAGCGCAAGTCTCACGAAACTTGACTATTGATATTGGGTTGTAAGTACCGAGATATTGTTTTGCTTCCGTTTGTCGGTTCTAACTTTCACATACATAATCCGTAACATAACGACAATGTTCTAAAACTATATGCCGGACAGCCTCTATACGAGACTCGAAGTGTAAATGGCGGTATTGGCGTAGGGTTGCACTATTCTACAATGTTAAAACTATCGACACTGAATCCGTGACATTCAAATAAGGATCGACACGCCGCCGTTACCCTGTCGTCACAAACCTGTGACATTTTAAAAATTTTAAACTTGAAAAATATTCATAATCAGATGTTCAATTTGATCGTATTTTACTTATAAAACACTACATTCCCCTGAATGTCAAATATATACTTCATACGTTTGATTATATAAACATATCAGCGATTATGTCCCCGCTATCGACTAGCAACTGTGACAAAATTTACAAAACAATAATACTGTCGACGTGAATCTGTGACAAACTGTCGACGCGAATCACTCTACGTTGTGACAGAGTTCCCCGACCGTGATAGTGGGGCAGGCGGGACTACGCTCTTAGCGGTGAGAGGAAAGTAATCTTGCGACGAAACACATGAACATAAAGCAAACCACACGTTCTGTTTTACTGGTATAATACTGTGAATGAAATACGTCTAAGTGTTCTCCTTTACGTTTTATATCATTAACTATTCATTGAATAATAAGTAAAACCCGTGTTAATGTCTAAGTAAGAATATAGAATGTAACATCTTAGTTGATGTATTTATTATTAGTATTAATCATTACACTATCTACATAATGGGGGACAAAGGTCGGAGATTCGGAAAACGTTTTATTGCCTGTACAGTTTTACCTGACACTCAGTTATCTTCGTAAATATGTTCGGACCTTCTCAGTGCGACTGTTGCCGATCTAATATTGCATTGGTGCCCTTTATCAAAAGTAATATCACTATTTTTATTCAGACATTGAAAATTAATTTACTGTTCACGAGTGCCAGGTAAAGCCTAACGCACAATACTCTCAACTCAATCACGGTTGCTTTCTAATTATTCAAACAACTCAATATATACGTTTATTTATGTTATTGAAATACATATTGTTGTTAATGAAAAACAAGCTTTTTAAATACATTCGTGTCGTGTAGGTAAAGGATCGAACCGAGGGTCGGAATGTCGTGGATTCGATACTCCGCCACAGCTATTTGTGGTGTCCTTTAGTAAGACACTTTATCTGCATATACTTAGTACTGGTTTTACCCAGTAAGAAATCGAGCGTGGTTTGTTTAGGCTGTAATAACTTGTTTAACAATCGAAGTAAAATAGATTAGTTTGAATCAAAATCAAATTACAAAATTGACTTGGTCAGCGTTTTCCAGCTGGTCAGTGTTCTCCTCACATGCTAGTAATTTGGTCTGACCATGTCTGACGGTGGCGTCGTAGTTGTCGCAATCATTTATCAGACGCTTTGTTATGCGCATACTCAATGAGCGTCTGGTCAATGAGAAATCTCAGTCTCAGAAGACCGGAAGAAAATGTTCAACAGTTTTATTATCAACATTTTACTCCTCCATTTCTGGAGATTTTGCAAATACTTAAGTTTTACACAAAAGCGTTTTCAATATAAATATAAATACATTTATCACAAGCTGAATACGAATTACAAAACAATCATTATTTTTATAAAGTCTCAGGTTGTATTATCCGCGTACTACAGATGTAAAAAATTGTCTTTATTTGTAATATGGCGTAAATTATTATCGTTCTCTAAAACTTTAGTTTGAATGATTTATAAACACATTTAGGTCATTTCACCGAAACGAAACATGAAGAGTTTGTAATGTGTCCATATAAAATCATATCTTTGTTAGAAGTTCAATTTTCTTAAGCACGACAATTTTGGTATTTCCTTTCTTATTTTCAATTGTTTAATTTCTTATTTTCACTTGTTTAAATAATTTATAAATGTGAATACACGACCTTATTGGATGAACATGAATCACTGTATTTATACGTGACTGTATTACACTACTCATTTACTAATGAACAAGTAAAATTGTGGATGTGTTAAATGGTAAGCGGTCTAGGTAAGTATGCAAAAAACCTTATAAGACATGTTATGCCATTTATTGGTCATGTCAAAACTTGTTATCAGTCTTAGAATTGTGTTTACTAAGTTTACTAAGAACATTATACAGTCAAACCTGCATAACCGGTCACCTTTATTAAGCAGCCACATGTCTTAAACAGCCGTATTTGCTATACCCCATTTATATCATTTCAGAGACAATAACCTGCATTAAACAACAATCTCAAGAAAAATAAATCCCCAGGGGAGGATGGAATTATTGCAGAATGGTACCAAACCTTCTGGCATCTCATAAAATACGAATTTGCATCAGTAATCAACGAAATATGTGAAGACAATAATCTATCTAGTTCCCAGTGCAAAAGAGTACTCTCCCTTATTTACAAGAATGGCGAACGTGAAAATCTTAAGAACTGGCGCCCTTTAACACTATTAAATGTTGACTACAAAATAATAGCCAAATGCTTCTCTGAAAGAATTAAACCTCTATTACCGGAACTCATTCACTCAAATCAAAAAGGTTACGTCAACGGCCGGTATATCAACGAAGCTAATCGGTTAATTCAAGATATTATAGAATACGCAGACACTGAAAACATTAACGGTATTATAGTTTTTCTAGACCAAACAAAGGCTTTCGATAGGGTGGAATGGAAATGGATTAACTTATGCTTAAATCGCTTTGGTTTTGGTGAAAAATTCACGAACTGGATGTTCATGTTATTAAATTCATCAAAAACCGCTATACAAACCAACGGCTTTATATCAGAATATTTCGAGATATCGAGATCTATAAAGCAAGGCTGTCCGATAGCGCCGATTTTATATATTCTTCAAGCAGAAGCTATGGCCTGTGCTATACGGAATGATAATAATATAAACGGAATACTGCTTCCAGCCAATATCAATATACAACTTGAAATCAAATTAAACCAATATGTTGACGACACGCAATTTTTTGCTAGAAACGAAAAATCATTGCTGTTCATATTTAAACAATTAAGAATATATGAAAACGCATCGGGTGCTAAAATAAATAAAGATAAAACTCAAGGCCTCTTTATAGGCAGACTTAAAGATAAAACATCTACTTTCAAACAAATCAAATGGACCAAATCTAATGTGAAAACGCTAGGTGTATCCCATGGATACGACATTGATAATGATGCAATATGGCTGAATAAGATCAATAAAATAAAAACGTGTTTACAAGTATGGAAGGCGCGCGATCTTACCTATCAAGGAAAAGTTCTTATTTTAAAAACATTTGTATTATCTAAAATAAATTTTGAATTAGAAATGCGAGGAATTCCAGATAAATATGCATCTGACTTACAAAATATTATGCTACAGTTCATTTGGAAAAATAAAAAACCTTTAGTTTCGAAGGCAAAAATATACCAAAACACTAAATATGGCGGACTTGGTATGATTAATCTTAATAATGTAATTCGATGTATGCAAATTAAAACCATCTATAAGATTTTAAATACGGAACTTGACCACTGGAATGCTATTGGAAAATATAATCTGAAATCTGCTGACACACACTTTGCACAAGACTACTTTTTATGTCAATGCTCCTGTATTGAAGGACTTCAATACCCAAATCAAAACCGAGTATCCGAATTTTACAAAAAAGCAATCTCTGCATGGGTATCATTTCGCAAATTATTTACAATCACAAACATTGATGAGATCCGTAATCTTGCACTTTTTAGAAATCATGAGATTATTTTTTCAAATAAGCCTCTCTTTCTAAAATCATTTTCAAAAAGCAACATTAAAACGCTATCCGATATATGGGACACGAACGCAAAAACCTTTATTTCTGAAAACACGCTCCTTGGCAAGCTACAATTCGCCCAAAACTGGATTGCCGAATGATCAGTACTTAAAAAATCAATTCCGCAAAAATTCGTTAACGCCTTAAAGACAAATGATTATCGAATAGAACAAAATTTAACTTCTAATTTACTTATGAAAGACACAAACATTCTAAATTTCAAGAAAGAACTTATTTCACCAAATAAACTCAAGACGAAACAAATACTTGTCTTTACAAATTCGCACAGCAATAAAAACCCGTCACGAAATACAGAAATAAAATGGGAAGAACAACTCTTAGCAAATAATGTCGAGTGGAAGCATATATGGATGAATATTAAAAGCTCGTACAGTTCCAACAAAGCCAAACAGTTCCAATGGAAATTTCTTCATAATGCAATTTTTACGGAACACAGATTGAATATAATGCGATTATCAAATGGATTATGTATCATGTGCAAAAAGGAAAGAGAAACTTTAATCCATCTATTCTTTAGATGCGATTATATAAAACCCGTCATAAAACATCTAGAAGTCGTAATTAATGATCTTATAGATATACTCGACATCGAACCGCGCAATTTGAATTACGATTCAATAGCACTTGGCTTTTACAAGCCTCCTATGAAATGCAATATTTCAAATACTGTAATATTTGAAGCAAAGTGGCATATATGGAAATATAGGAACAGCTTTAAATTTGACAAAAAGTCATTCAACTCTGATACACTCTCATCAATTATTATTCGCTCAATAAAAGACCAACTAAAATGGCTAAATCCCAGGCGAGAAAATAAAACCGCGATTAAGTATTTATCAGACTTGCAGACGACAAATGCATAATCTGACGATAACTACACCTGTATAATAATGTATTCTTTACCGATATAAATCGAGTAAGAAGTGCTCAATTAAAAATAGTTATGTATATAGATGAAGCTATGATACATCCACGATTTTTTCATGCAACCTACACTATTTTACTTGAATATTAGTGAATGTATTTTAATGTTCGTACTAGACATTACCTACATATCCTCCTTGGCTTTCGTTTCGACAAGGACAATGAATGGGTAACCGGTTGTATACAAACTGGCTTCACTGTACATCGTCTAATTTTCTTAAGCCACCCCTCATCATCTAATTATACATATTCTTATTAGTAAGACAATATGCAGATGAGAGGAAGGCGATACATAGACAAATATGTCATATACCCAGTAGAAGTGAATGAGAGCATGAACAAATGTGTAATTCACTCACTAAACGAATATACGAACGAATAAAAGAATGAAAAAAACGAATGAATGAGCTGACGAATGAACGACAGAACATATGAGTGAATGATTTATAGAACTTAATTTATTAATGAAAAATGCATGATGGATAATTGAATGAAAAATATATGCTTATTCAAATCTGTTATGTTGTCATGTTATGTTTGTATGTACGTATAAATAATAAACGGGTCACAATATGGCTCAAAAAAAAAAAAAAAAAAAAAAAAAAAAAAAGATGAAAAAACATTTAATCTAACACACAAAAAATACATTACCGTTTTATTTGATGCATTCACATAAAGTTTTGTATCTTTAAAAAGATTAATGTACGTCTTTTTAAATGATATGTTTTTAAATTTATATTCATGGACATTTTTTTTCACATAATTTCACTGTTTGAAGCAGTGGATTACCATAAATAATCCACTGAGAAATCTCGATTATTCAACAAAAAACATAAAACAAATCAAATTACAAAAATAAACAATCTTTTCTTTCGTTTAATGTGTTAACATTTCTTTTCAACAGTGATTTTTTTTACACTTTCTATTGTGTTAAGTTGAGTGCAGCACATCGTATTTCATCTGGGACGTCTACTGCATTTTTTAACGTTGTACTATAGCGTAATCAGTGACATAGGTGATGTTTTTGGAGTGGAGGAAATCTGTGATGCTTAATATAAAAATACAGAAACATTTTTTTCAATGAAGATGTTATCAAACAGATTAGATCTAATTCACAGGATTGTTGTAAATGATCAATGTAGAATGTGTTAGTATTTGATAAATTAACTCGGATAATCCTCAAGTGGTATATTTTATAATGCCATGTGAAGATCTGACTGGTGTAATTCTCACATATTATGGAAGTGAATGTCTAAAGTGGTATGTATTAATTATGGCAAGCATGGCATTATGGACAATTACATGTACAGAGAATTTGACATTTGACAAGAATAATTAGAAGTGTGATTGTTGGGAAGAATAAGTGTGACATTTAAATAAAGTCCGATGACTTTATGTGAATGTATATAAGAAACTTATAACAATGTGGCTTAACTAATCCTAAATAAAGACACCTTTAAATGCTAAAATGTTTTAAAAGGCTGCAATGATATAAAACTTATAGTGCATGCAATATCAAATACACAAACATATGTTAACATGTTGTTTGGTGTTCTTTTTATCGCAAAGAATGAACAGTTCATGGTATAAATGTATTATTATTTTAGTCATATATTGTTATTACTTATGTTGGGTGTATTGGATACAATTCTCTTATGACAATATAGTGCTTTCAGAGAAAATTCACGATATTGGCATTCTACTGATATATGAGGCTTTATAAGTGATTATTGCTTAACATTTTATAATTATCATAATATATACAATAAACCAGTAGCCAAAAAAACAACAAAACAACAATCTGTCTTAAAAGGTCATTTTTGCTCCTTCCCCTGACTTGCTGCTTAAGACAGGTTTGGCTGTATATAGTTTATCAGATCAAAATAAATTTGAAATAAAGCAATTTTGCAAAATATGAAATAATTCCACACGTACTTGCTGAGACAATTAGTTTTCAATGATCCTTTATCAGACAATATCTGGAAACTATTTACAAATAAAACAAGATTTGTCGGAGGGACAGCGCACTTGACAATTTCGATGCTGTTTACAACATATTTTTCAGGAAATAAGTACCAAATGGAAGGCAATTAAAAATTCAGGGGTGGCGTTATAATGCTACAAATATCACTTGTCTGTTAAAAATAAATTAGCAAAATAATTCAAAAACAAAATTTATTTTCATGACCAACAGTTACTTTTAACAACAAATTGATAGGATTGCTCATATTGTCTTAATATTATTCAATTTAGCATTGATCATTTGTTATATTTGTCTTTCAAACTAAAATTGCTTTATAAATTCACTAACCGTTGCCGACATCTAACCCAATAAGTGTACCAATACCTAACTAAGGCACATCATGTATGTACAATTACCCTAAATACTACAATTGCATGACTAGAATAATATATGTTTGTCAAGCATATCAAGAAATTCTAATTAAACATTACCTGAAAAATTTCCAGCAAAATATTAAAATATAGTGAAAGCTATAGTTGAGATTATTTTCTGTTTCAAAAGTGGTTTATCAATGTTTTACATATGCGATATATGCCCTACCTTCAAATCATATGGTAATATAACAGTTCTTGTTAATGGACCTATAGTCTTGTACCAACACATACAGTTTATCAAGGCATAGTACCACCATTGCAAAAAGGAAGTGCTTCCGTGGGGTAGTCGCATGATGGCGGTTATAAATAATCCTCATTTCTTCTTCTTTAAAAATGCATTTTCCTTATTTTAATGCTCATTTTTTTTATTTGAATGGCATAATTGATGTATTTTGAACACTTTGATAGCATTGTCATGTTTGAATTGTGAATTTAGAAAAAAAAATTGATGCTTGGAAATTGGGGTATGAATACATGATTTCGGAAGTTTACTTTCACTTTGTCACCAGTGTACACACTGAGCTTAAAAGAAATCTCTTATATGACACATGACCCTTACTTTTCTCATCATATTTTGATAGTGCAGAGGTTGACAAACAGTAAAATGTAGGTTTCACTTCTTTCATTTGGGATTCTCTATGAATGACAAGCCTTCAAACTTTTATTATTTACTATAGAATAAAGAACAAAAATCAATGGTGGAGTCACACCTCAATGCGGATGTTCTTCCACATTCTGGATGCTCAGCTTTTTTACATATACATTATATGAACTCCAAAAAGGCCACAATTCTGCCTTAATGCAACACAGAGTTATGTTGTTGTCTTTATGCGTTTCGTTGATGATGCCGAACACAAATATGAATTTTTATTCATATCCAATGAGTGGTTGCATATATAGCTTACCTCATAAAAAACTTTAACCTGAAAAATGAAGTCCAAAAAGGTAATGACTCTGCCAAAATATAACCCAGAGTTATTGTTCCTGTCTCTGTGTGTTTCATTGATGATGTTGAACATACATGTGGAATTTAATATATATCCAATGAGTCGTTCCATAGATATATTACCTGATAAAAAAACTTAAACCTGGAAAAAACAACGTCGACGATAGGGCGAATACAATAGACCCACCCTATTCTACGAATAGTCGAGCTAAAAAGTATATTACAAAGTCTTTAACCCAGCAAGTTTGAGTTTAAGTTAGTGTTACAGACTACACTGTTTGACGAATTATAGTTTTAACAACACGGCTTAGAAGAGGTAATCACCTGGACCTATTAAAATGTTATCAAATGAAATGATGTACAATATTCTTAGGTCATTGACAATTCCACAGCAAGAAATGAACCAAAAAAAGTTCACGTGATATTAAACATAAATAACGCAGGGAAATTGTCCGCTGATTATGGATCGATATACATTGTTACTTTACAAACCATATCCATATATCTAAATAAACAATACAATATCTTTATATAATAATACAATATATTTATAAAAACAATAAATTGTCTTTAATATCTTCATAATTTTTATAAACAAATTATTATCTTCATATAACAAAACAAAATCTTTATATTACAAAAAATATCTTAATTAAAAAAAAACACAATATCTTTATATATCAAAACAATTGCATAATATAACAAAACAATATCTTTATATAACAATACAGTATCTTTATATCACAAACAATATCATAATGTAACAATACAATATCTTCATATAACAAACAATATCTTCATTTAACAATACAATATCTATAAATAAAAATACAATATCTTTATAAAACAATACAGTATCTTTATATAACAAACAACAGCATAATATAACAAAACAATATCTTTATATAACAATACAATATCTTTATATAAACATATATGCACTTCTGACTGAATATTTAGCACTATTATTTAATACATTATGTATTGCACGGAGAGTACAGCATTGTTTAATAAACATTCCGTCAAAGAAACTCCGTCGTGAATGTTTAATACATTATGTATTGCACGGAGAGTACAGCATTGTTTAATAAACATTCCGTCAAAGAAACTCCGTCGTGAATGTCATCTCCCTTTGTGGATTAAGTAAGAATTTGATTCCGCGACTTCTGCATCCTTTCTCTCTTAATAGATTTCTTTCGAGCGTATGCTATATATTGTGAATAGCAAATTTGCAGTCAACGTTCTCTTTGTAAATTGATTAAATCAAATTGAATACTGTTTATCTAACGCGCTCAAGCTTGTGTAACAACGAACGCTTAAACTAGGTTTTTTTGCAGTGTAATCAAGACGAAGTTTTATATTAAGCTGCCGTAATGGAAATTTAAACACAGCGAAAGATATCAGGTAAC
The DNA here is from genome assembly GCA_029582155.1 of Panopea generosa. Lineage (NCBI taxonomy): Eukaryota > Metazoa > Mollusca > Bivalvia > Adapedonta > Hiatellidae > Panopea > Panopea generosa. The sequence continues at coordinate 59,129,657 of CM055907.1, forward strand.
ATAATGATTCGATTTGACGTGGTAGAGTTAAGACTCATGACGATGCAATGTGGTTTCTGAATTTCATTTTAAATTATTGTTTAATTCCGAAATTTGTCGTTTTAATAATTTGATAATTTCAATGTTTTCTGTGGCAAGATTCTATCATAATATATGATTTATTTGAAATGCTAAAATTTTACAGCAAAAACATATCATGTAAAGTGTTACTTAATTCCTTAATCAAAGAGGACAAGAGACACTTTTAGGCATATTACCACCATTGGAAAAAGGAAGTGCTTCCGTGGGGTAATCGCATAATGGCGGTTATAAATAATCCTCGTTTCTTCTTCTTTAAAAATGCATTTTTCTTATTTTAATGCTCTTTTATTTTTATTTAAATGGCACTATTGATGTATTTTGAACATTTTGATAGCATTGTTATGTTTGAATTGTGAATTTAGAAAAAAAAAAAGATGCTTGAAAATTGGGGTATGATTTCGGAAGTCTACTTTCACTTTGTCAACAGTGTACACACTGAGCAGAAAAAAATCTCTTATATGACACATGACCCGTACTTTTCTCATCATATTTTGATAGTGCAGAGGTTGACAAACAGTAAAATGTAGGTTTAACTTCTTTCATTTGGGATTCTCTATGAAGGACAAGCCTTCAAACTTTTATTATTTACTAAAGAATAAAGAACAAAAATCAAAGGTGGGTTTACACCTTTAAATTTAAGATGTATGTTTACTCTCCGTACAGAAGTACTATATTAGACATGTTGTCAATCATGTCCGAAAAAGTATTCTGTAATCAAGATACTAACATATTTAAAACAAGAATATCCATAAAAACCTTTGATTATCAAATTATGTTGTACTTATTATAAACGGCCAAGTACCTTAAACTTTAAAGAGTAAATGCAAAATATTGTATTAAATCTGTGTAAACACGTCTATCGAACTTTCGGTGATCGTAATTCCTTGTTCAATCAAAATGCATGAATGTATACATATATATTTTTTTGTGTTGATCTACTCAAGTGTATTTTGACAAAGTGATTTAAATGTTTAAACCTATAAAACTAATAAAAATGCATGCATTTAAATATATTAATATTTCTAATTTGAATTTTATATTATATATATATGCGTGCCACGTGTTGCTTTTATTATTGAATTGTGTATGAGATGAGAAATATTATATTTTTAAATTACTGAATACAAAAATAGATTTTTTTGAAAGGTTCTGAAATGATGGACCTTCAGAGGTTATGTATTACACGAGGGGTGTTCATTATAATACAACATTTGAGAAAACTCCATAACAAACAATATTATTGGTGAAATTATGCTTAGATTCTCTCAAAATGTTTGCCTTTGATTCGAATACACATTTTTTTAATGATTTATCCGCTTTCTGAACCGTTAGCATAATTGTCTTTAAGTACCCCATATAATAAATGGAAACGGGCATATCCTACTGCCATCTCCATCCCTTGGAACGAAAGCGACAATCCGACTCTCAATGTACTGCCTTATCTTTTGGAGTAAAAAGAAAACACAAGGGATAAATCGGGCGAAGAAGCGAGTGTGGTAAGACAGCAGCGTACTCGTCTTGCTTAAACCGTGTTCATTTAGATTTATGGGCGGAGACGGTGCAATAGGCACATACGCAGGGCGATGTTTTAAAAGGTAATTTCAAGTGTTTTTTTGTATTACTCAGTTCTGAAACATATATGCATGTACAGCGAGACCTCTTGTTCTAGCGAGTTGCCCTGTTGGTACACGAAGCATAACGTCATTGACATGCTTATCCTTTTTTACTTACAGTTCTTTTAGATACACCTGTTGACAACTCATTTTCTATTGGGTTCATAGTACAATGTAATGAAACCAAGTTTCTTCTTCTGTTACTAATATAAACAAGACAGTGCCCTTGGATCATATTTCGGATAGAGCTTTAACGAATTATGGGCCATTAAGGGGCATATTGTTTTTGCTCGTCTGTCACTGTACGAGGCTCCCATCTAGCATAAATGCTTTTGACTTTCAGGATGTTTCTTACTCAGAACTTTAAACGTTTGCACCTGATATCTTATGACATACTTCTTAAACAAGAAATGCCACTGGTAAGTGTCACATGCCCCTAAGTGGTCTAAACGAAAGAACAATATATTTTATAAGTAGGTAATTAAATATATCAGTAGATATCAAGAGTTATGGACTTAAGCTACAGATCAGACACGCAATGTCATATTTATTTACCTTTGTGTAATCTTGAAATTTGATGTACACATTGCAATTGCTATGACATGTTGATCACATGTGCGTAGTTATAATTTTAGAAATGTATGACAACGTCACAGACCAGTCACAAAATCTTAAATAGACAGAAAATGTGACCTTGACCGGTGAGGCACGGTTCACAGTCTTACGCGACACGTTGTCATGCCATGTTGATCAAATGAGCCAATTGGTTTTGAAATCCATCCATAGATGATAAAGTTACAGACCGGACACGAAATATCAAACAGACTCAAAGTGTTATTAAAGAAACTCAAACTGTGACCATAATCTTTAGGGTACGGGTCTGAGTCTTCTGTACGATACATCGTTATGTCATGTTAACTAATTGAGTCAAGTATTTTATAACATTCATGGATGACAAAGTTACAATCCGGACATGAAATCTCAAAAGACTCAAAGCGTTATCAAACAAAATGTGACTTTGACCTTTGAGGTACGGGTCTGGGTCTTGTTCTTGTGCGCGACACGTTATCATGTCATGTTGATCATTTGTAGCAAGAGTTTTAAAAATCAATGCGTGGCAATGTTACAGGCCGGACGCAACAAATCAGACGGACGGACGGACATTGCAATTACTGTATGTATGCCCCCCTCACCAAACAAAAATTAGGGAGCATAGAAAAAATACAGAATGGATAAGCCACAACAGGGTTTACCGACTGCGAACGATTAGTGGCAAACAAACCACTACCCGAACTTAAAACATATGTACCCGACCTCACTCTTCAACCTCATCACCTCATAAAACGGAACAAAGTATCCCTTACACATGTTACAGGTGCGTGGACATAATCAAAGTACATAAAAGTACTGATAGCAAGGCTGAATAGTCCTAGTCGTCCTTAACAGATTTATATCAATGTAGCGTTCGGTTAAATTTATTCAACATTTTATTTTCAAAAACGACATAATACAATATTCACAATATATTTGTTTTGATTTGATCTGTTTCCGCTTACTTTTACTAGATCTAATACGTGAAAAAAAAATGAAATTCGAGGAAATAAAAAAATAGTCATGGTCATTTTGGCGGTAATCAATACTGCAAAGTTTGACTACGGCTATGTCTTTGGCATAAACAGGGGGTGTATAGTATGTCACAGCGTGAAGTGATTTGTTCACATAAATGCGAAAGATAAGCTCACAATTCTGATCATAAATTGTTTATACAATATTGACAGGAGATATATAAAAGAAATGAGAACAAATCCGGCACTGTGAATCCAAGTTAAGTACTTATCGGTTACCTATTGGAACTTATCCATTGCATTTCCAACATGAAAATTTACTATATTAAAGCACCATTTACTACACTATTTGTATATTTTATTATATGTCCGTTTAATAAATAGTTTGTATCCAGTACTGTAATTAAGTATTCATTTTCTAACCATTTTGAAGTAGAATCTATCCTGTTGTGCACTGCAACCAATCTGCAAGAATCAGGTTCCAAATATTGTTCTAATTCGTCACAATACTATGACTAAAATCACGCTGTGTCATACTGTACACCCCGTGATAAAGCCCGGCTAGAAAGTGATGCTACATAAGCACGGACGGACGTTATGAGGTTAGATTTTTTTCTCTTATAAAAACATCTTTTTTTTTTAATAAAACAAAACCTACTTTTTTCCTAACCCTAAGGTCACACACCTTTAGCTCCAACCCTAATAACACTAAAAAAGAAAAGAAAACTGATAATAAAAGTGAAGAAAATTGCATTTAAAATGGAATTAACCCCACAAGCATGGCAGTATGTATTTACAAATAACCCCTTATCATAGCCTGGGCATGTACAGACAATAACAGTTAAGGGAACGCCAACACGGAAAGGATTTACTCGACTTATTTTTAAATCAGGGATTTATTACTTTATGAATACTGGTCAAATACCAAATAAGGTGAAGACAAAATGGCTACATAAGATTTTGATAAAAAGAGAGACGGTCTAATTGGTGTGCTTTACAATGCATGCTAACTTATCATAGAATTTGTGACGTTTTTGTAGCACAATTCGTAAGAGTAAGACTGTTTGTGAAAGACAATTAAATCAAAAGGTGATTTTCTTCTCCTTTTTTTCAAATTAAAAATGAAAAGTACAGTACAATTACTTCCATAAGATCAATACCATATTCGAAAGATTCCTGGGGGCAAATATTGTTCTGTCTACCATAATGGTTGTAATCATATAGCTGTCAATCATTTCATATTAGAGGCATATTCGGAAATTTTAAAATCAATTTTTACTTAAGATCGTTCAACCTACGAAACTCGATTTTCAACACATTTCAGGTTAAATATGGCATATCCCAGTTGTAATGGTGGAGGAAGACCTCAGAATAAATCTGAGTAGAACCACCGTCCTTCCGCAAGTACATGTAACTGGCAAACTTTCTCACATAACGTTTTTTTAAGCAAGCGTGACTCGAACCTACAACTTCACCGGTGAAAGATAAATGAGCCTGAAACGGCGACTTAGACCACTCGACCACGGAGGACACCTTTTTATCTCATATATGCACACATATCTGCAGAAAACCATTCCGTTTCATCTTCACATCAACCCAAGAAATTAAATCTACTTTGTGTACAATTTTCTCGACTATACATACATGATCTAATGATTTACTTGTCCCCAACATTCACCTCCAATCACGGTGAAATATACATGAGTAAATCTGTAGCGAATCATATGTCAGTAAATACCGTTGAACACATCATAGTAAATACTTTTTAATTTGGTTGTGTTCAGTAACGTCTTTATAAATAAAGTGGCAAAATTACAAACTGTTACCACTTTTATTTAAAGACTTTGTATGAAGATTTTTTTTTAAGATTATTTTAGGAACATTTACATGTATTGAACGATTTTGTAGAAATCTTTTATTTGAAGATTTTGTAGGAACTATTTAATCAAACATTTTGTAGAAACCCTTTTATTTAAAGATTTTGTAAGAAACTTTTATTTAAAGATTTTGTAGGGACATATTTATTAAAAAAATTTGTAGGGACACGTTTATTTAAAAAAATTGTAGGAACACGTTTATTTAAAGATTTTGTAGGAACACGTTATTAAAAGATTTTGTAGAAACACGTTTTTTTAAACATTTTGTAGGAACACGTTTATTTAAAGATTTTGTAGAAACACATTTATTTAAAGATTTTGTAGGAACTAGGGTATTTAAAGATTTTGTAGAAACACGTTTATTAAAAGATTTTGTAGGAACACGTTTATTTAAAGATTTTGTAGAAACACGTTTATTAAAAGATTTTGTAGGAATACGTTTATTTAACGATTTTATAGGAACTCATTTATTTAAAACATACAGAATGTGACGTGTTAAGGAAGAATGTTCTATTGAACACTTATATAAACTGTTTTTAAATAGTTTGTAGATGGAAGCAACACATTAATGTGCATACAACATCCGGAGATGTCAACAACATCTACAAAACTGTTTTGGGTATTTTAATGGTTGCATTGTCTGGACAATATAACCATGTATAAGGTACAATAATACCTTATGTATAACATTTGTCAATAATTCGTCATTGTAAAAAGAGAATGACGTATCAACAAAGCTAGTTTATAGGAATAGATACACATGACCCGTGATCAAACATTTCGTTGTCATATTAATACAAATACAAGTAAACCGATAATTGAGGATCTAATTCTTAATTAAATTATAAAGATTTATTTATTATATACATGTCTAATTAGAGTATAACACATACATACTATACCACTTAATTCTAATTTTTGCAAACATTTATTCGCCGATAGTCTCCAGTTACCATCCACTATTAACTGCACGTGAAACATATGTATATCTTGTTAAATAAAATACATTGTATACTGGAAGATACAGAAATTAAAGATAAATTTCATTATCAAAAAAAATTTCATTAACGATTTTGTCAGTTTGATTATTAGTATTGGCGAAATTCATTAATAATGAAATACCTTTACAATAATAAGAATTATTATAAATATCGCTTACAATAGTTTGATAATGTATGACTGAAATGCACCCTACGTTTCTTTATCCTTTCAGATTTTCAGAGAATATCAACGCAGTTCAAGATGTGAAAACCCTTACCTGAACATAGTGTTTGTCCAACCAACAGTGTTCTCCAACTAAAACCTATTTTTCTGAAAAAGCAATGCTATCGGCGCGATATTCCACTGTAGACAATCGCTCCTAATTGACGTTTTATTGGCCTCGATTTCATATTTAACTGACATATTCAGGCGGCATGAAATAACAGTCCTCCTCATTAATCCTGTCTCGCTTGTTACACAAACATTTTCACGCACAGATCTTCTACCGACTCCGACCCTACTTACACTGACAAACACAGGAAATATCAACATAGCTGCCTATAGACAAACGCTAATGAAATCCTATACATTCCTGCTGTAATCCCATCGATTCTTTACTCTCCTGGGTGTTCAACCCTCTTATAGTATTCGCACTTTTATAACGATCTCAGCCCATTTCGGCTATATAACTTAACGCCTGTCCAACGTTTGGGTTCATTAAATAAATCTTATATTGCATTAAGAAACGGTGAATAATTTAGTATTTTCTATACAATTTCCACAAGAAATCCATAGTAATTTGATTATTTAACATTTCATTTCCAGCTGTCTCTTAAAACAAATAAAATATTTATTAAACTGTTAAAAGAAGTTTGTTTAAAGGAAATGGCGGTAAGGAATATGTTCATAAATAATGAAGTTGGATGGGAATTTAAATTGGACGCGCTTTATGATCAATAGTTTTACATAAGGAAGCTGGGTTTTGCTTGAATTATTTTCTTTAACGCGACAGCGGAGAATACGAATGTGAAGATTTTGAAGCATTCAACAGAACTATTTATGGTTATAGTCATTATAAACTAAATCATGAGAATATATATGCACAACAAGTGAAAGTAGCATTCAAACCACACAGCCAACATAACAGCACAAATACGAACACTACATAATATACTATTAACACATATATATTATTGTTAGTGGAGCTGGTGGACAAGTTGTAGAGCATCGGATCCGTGATTATGATCATGATCCAGGGTCATGGGTTCGATCCTCCACCACGGCTGTGTGGTGTCCTTGAACAAAACACTTTTTCCACATATGCTCAGTACTGCTTCTGCTCACTACGCAGGAAGTCTTATTTGTCTATGTTGAAAGAAATTGTCCGACAATCAAAGTAAAATGAAAAAGTTTTAATTAAACTACATGTACTATTATACGGACAAAACTACCAACTAGGAGTGGGATAATGGCTTACTTAGTATTGTCTTGGAGCGGTCAGTGGTAAAACCGTCATTGAGAATTGATTGATTGATTGATTGACTGAATATTAAGCGTCATTTTATACCATCAAGGGCTAACAGACAATAAGTTAATCTAACCACTGTTTCCTGGGATCCTGAAAGGTTAACCAGTACTCAAGCACACCTCATCTCCGCAAGTGATAACTGATAACTTTACCACTTGAATCAGCGGTGAGAGACGAATGATAATGGGACACAATGTCGTATATCAGTCATCACAAAGACTGTTGCCGGGCGAGGATTCGAACTTACGACCCCTGGATAGATAGTCAGACGCGTAACGTACTCAGCGGGCTAATCGGGCTCGGCGTCATTGTAAAGCTTGAACCTTGTTTACAGATAACCGCAACTTTACTCTTTCCTCTGTCTTCACATCATATAGCAAGAGGAAGAAAACAAGAAGCTCCGTTTTACTCCCTTCCAGGTGGTACACCATATAAATGGATATACTGTCGTATTGGTAAGAGTTTATTTTGCTCATGGCTTTACGAAATTTTTTCGGCATGGCAGAAAAAATAAATACGTATGTTTATTTAAAGTCTATATTGTGATGTTATTAAATGTAGTTTTATAAACAAATTTTATAACAAGAGCTGCCGGAGAGACAGCGCGCTCGACTATTTGGATGCTGTTCTAAAACAACAGCTTTTGCAGGAAATAAGTACCAAATGGAAGACAACTAAAACTCAGGGTTGGTAAAATTAAGCTATTATTATTGTCTGTCTGTTATAAATAAATTAACAAAATAATTCACCAACACTATCAATTAATATTATTTAAGTCAGCATTTGTCATTTGTTACATTTATCTTTCAAACTTTAAAATGTCTTTATAATTTATAAATTCATTAACCATTGCTGACCAATAACCCATATAGATCTGCCAATTAAGGCTTAAGGCACATCATGTATGTATAATAACCATAAATACTTTAATTGTATGACTAGAAAAATATAAGTTGGTCAAGCTATAATAATACATAAATTAAACATTACCTGAAATAATTCCAGAAAGATTCTTAAATAAAGTAATAGCTAAAGTTGAGATGATCTCCTGTTTCAAGATTAGTTTATCAATGTTTAACATATGTGATACAATTATGCACCACCTTCCAATCACATGGCAATATACAAGTTCTTGTTAATGGATCTTAAGTCTTGAACCAACACATACATGTTATCAATGCTGGATATCCTTCTACAGTCAAAGTTGTTCAGTTTTATACATAAACATGTATATACAATATAGCCCTATGCACTAATTTCACCTAAGAGGGCAATATTTCGGTACCAGTTCATGAAAATGGATTTATAAATAATGAAATTGAAGAAAATATTTTTACATAAAAAATAAATAAAAAATATAGGAGATACATAAAACCTGAAAACTGACACTATTTGTCAAACATCTAAGCTCAACGCCTTGTTCTGCAAACTTTAACCTTCTAAAACCCCAACATTTTAAGTCCGAAAAGAGTAATGGTTCTTATCTCTGTGCATTCCGTTGCTGATACTAATCACATATATGAAGTTTCATTCATATCCAATGATAGGTTGATGAAATATGTACCTGCTCAAAATATTTAACTTGCTCAAAAAGTTTAACCTGCTCAAAATGTTTAACCAAATTGTCTAAAAGGGCCATAACTCTGCCAAAATCAACCCAGAGTTATGATTCTTATCTCTTTGCGTTCCATTGATGATGCTAAATACACATGTGTAGTTTCATTCATATCGAATGAGTGGGTGCATAGATATCTTACCTGATAAAAAAACTTTAACTTTATTAAGTCCAAAAACGGCCGTAACTGTGCAAAAATGCAACCCAGAGTTATGGTTCTTGTCTCAATGTGTTCTATTGATCTTGTGAAGTTTCAATCATATCAAATGAGTGGTTGCATAGATATCTTATCTGATAAAAAACTTTAACCTGAAAAAATTAAGTCCAAAAAGGACCGTAACTGTGCGAAAATGCAACCCAGAGTTATGGTTATTGTCTCAATGTGTTCCATTAATGATGCTTAAGACACATGTGAAGTTTCAATCATATCCAATGAAAGGTTGCATAGATATCTTACCTGATAAAAAACATTAACCTGAAACACCAACGCCGACGCCGGGGCGAGTACAATAGCCTTCATTTTCTACGAAAACTCGAGCTAAAAACTGTCAAACTTTATAAATATGAAGTTTCAGATACAGTGTAGTAGAGATTTTTTAGTGTTTTTTTTAATGGGCTTTAACGTCATTTTCAACTTTCTGGTCATATATGGCATATTCAGTGGAAAAATGTCTCACATAAAGTTTATGGACGGAGCTGAACTCGAACCAAGGGCAACAGCGGTGAGAGGTAAGTGCTCTTGAGACGACGCCTTAGACCATTCGGTCACGGAGAACCCTTTTGCGGCTTTTAAAACAGTGGGTCTGCTTTAGTTATATGCATGTAGCGGCGACTAGCGCACCTGATGATTTCTTTTTCGAAATATATATATATCTATATTCTTGGCCATGTTTTCGTATGGATAACCTTATCTGCATTACATGTATAATTTTAATAGCTCGTTTGAATACAGTGGTTGTTGTTTTGTTTTGCTATTGTTGTATATTTTGCGAAGGGGTGGGGGGGGGGGGGTGAAAACCGTTTTTGGTTTCGTTTTCTGTATTATCCTTATCCTTAATACAATAATTTATTTTTAATGGACCATATGCTCTTCTCTTCTATCCACCAACCTAGCACTACTTTCCTTTCAGCATTTCAGATTAACCAATTAATAACAATAGATGTACTGTTAATGGATCCTTGATTAACATCAATGGTAATTGTTAATTGTTCTCGTACATATAGGTTCGCTGTCCTATTTACGGAGTTCATTCAATGAGCGGTCACGAAGAGTATTAAAACGTTCGTGAATCCTTATGATAACTGATTGGATATTGAGCGTCCTGAAAGGTTAACACCCCATCTCCGCAAGTAACTGATAACTTTCCAACTTGAATCAGTGGTGAAAGATGAATGATGTCGTATATCAATCATCACGGAGACTGTTGCCGGATGGGGATTCGACCTCACGATCCCTGGATTGATAGTCAGGCGCGTTACCGTCTGAGCTACTCGGGCCCTGTCCTTATGATAAAGCTGAATAAAACCGACTGCTATTTTCTGTTAACATATCATTTTATATTATGGTACAAATTGAAGTGGGGGAAAGATATTATTTTCCTTTATCGACATGGAAGGTTTATTATGCAGCAACACACGGTGTTTTGTGTTGTGTGAAACTCATGTTTATACACTTTTTTCACCATTGGTAAACTATTAACTATGACCATTAATAAAAACTAAAAATTATAACTGATTTGATTCGAACAGTTTCAATAAAAAATGCATTTGCTTTCAAATTGTTATTTTATCAATTTTGAATGTTATTTTGAACTTTTTCAGGCACATCCGCTGATCTACACAACTGCGTTTGATTTCTGGTTTAAAATCAGTTGTTGTTTTTTTAAACAAAAATAAATAAAACAGACAATAATGACATGATCAATATAATGCCATGTCATTACCTGGTAGTCTAACATTTATGAAGTTCGGCTTGGAAAACTGTACGCACTCGCTCAGGCTTGAGCTTAACACTGTTCTCCACTTTACCTGATAAAGCTTAAACAATCAGACACTAACACATCGTCGGATATCTGCGAATCACTCCATCACCCGTGGGAAATTACGTTAGCTCTGCGTCGTTTTATATGAATAAAACAGAACAAAATACTGCTAACGTTAACGTCTTTAGATCAAACGGCGTTTACATGAAACTAGCGCTGCGATTGGATAACGTTCCCTTAATGAAATCGTGAAGGAACCAATCATGTGGTTGCATTGTGGCTTGGTAGAAACGACGCAAAGATAGTGTAATAACCCGTGGACGATAAATGGAGCGTATCGGAACAGATTCGACGATGACACTTAACATGGTAGTCTTTATTTCTTGGTCGCACTCTTTGCTTCCAAAGTAACCATTTTATTAGATTGTATTGGAAATAAAACTAATTAGATATCACATCATTACATCTAATAGCATTACTGGATGTTGAATTAGTTAATCAACAAGTTATCAGTTTTGATTAAAATGAGTTTCTGAATCTTTTACATCTTAAAAAGGAGGTAAATCGCCAACAACAAAATAAACAACAGCAACATGCAAACACACTAATTATAAAAATAAAAGCCCACTTTGAAATGATTCTTTAACAATAACAATTAAAATAATGAATTTGAACATTTTGTAATTAGGAATTACGACATCGTAAATCTGCAAATGGCGGAAATCGATATTCGCGCAGACGGTTATTGGTTTGAAGGTCATTTGCATCTTTGCCTTCTTTACAGATTATGCACTCATTTAGCCTTGAATGAGATTTAACGCCATTTTGAATAAATATTTTGTTGTACATAACGTATCCATTTGTATTAGTGGATGTGACCTGAGAATGAATCTGTGTAAGAACCACCGTTTATCCGGAAGTAAACATTTCAGAGCAAGCTGGACTCAAACATACGACGTCAGCGGTAAGATATAAGTGATGTGACAGGGAGCTCTCAGCGTCCATATGCTCTATAAACATTCGATTTTATATATCGACTTCAATATTAATTAAGACTATTTAGAGAACTACAACAACATCTACCACTTCTTTCACAACTACAACGATAACAATCACCATTGCTGTAGATTTCATTATCAATATCTTCATCTTTAACATTGTCTTCACCACCACCACCATCATCGTCATCGTCTCATCGTCGTCGTCGTCGCCGTCGTCGTCATCATCATCATCATCATCATCATCTTCACCACCACCACCACCACCATCATCATCATCATCATCATCATCAACATCATCATCATCATAATCATCATCACCACCACCACCACCACCACCACCACCACCAGCATCATCATCATCATCATCTTCATCATCATCATCATCATCATCATTATTTATTATCTGTTTCTTACATGGGACAAACAAAATGACACGTGTGTAACCGAGATGCTAAATAACAATAAACACCTAAATGATATTAATGATATACCTCACCCCGCTCCCACATCAAATCTAGTCTGAAGCTTTATAATTAATACCGAATTAAATAACTTTGGGAATTTTAACATAATTGTATCCAGCTGTGCAGAAGTGTATTGTATTACCCATTGTTTTCCCATTTTCAAATGAAGATCAGCATGACATTGTGGTATTTACGTTTAATTTAGTTGAAATGCTCAATCTCCCCTTAGTTTTAGATTTGTTTTCGACTCTATAACTAATGTCTTTTAAAAAATAAATTCTGATGAATGTGTAACTTAAATAAACAATGAATGTTTTGTTTGAGAATAGAATTTCGTGCATTAAATAAAACTAAAAAAAAACATACATTTAGAAATGTAAGAGACAGTCAGCTCCACACTTTGATGAAAATGAAAACATTTTTAATTTTGCATTATTTAATAGACTCTATGATACATATTTTACATGGTTCTGAACTATTTTTTGTTGATAAACTGCCTGTCTGATAAACATATGTTTATCACGTCAATGCATGTTTATCAGGCACGTGACGTCGTTATGCATACTTATACATTATGAACATGAACGAAATCTCTATCAGCGGTAACAAACGTTGGATGCTGGTTTCCAATTTCATTATATATAGACCAATTAAAAAGATTGACATGATAAAGGGAATACCAGAGTCTCGTCCCTTTTCTGTTCTAAGTATAACCTGATAAAGTAATCAAACACTAACATGGTATGTTCTATATGTGTCAATATAAATATATAAACTGACATACACAGCTAAGTTAAGAAGAAATTCAATATCAGTAATATGATAATAATGTACTGGCATCGGAGACCACATTATTTTGTTCAAGTTTACTTAGTAATTTAAAATATTAAGTGAGTGGTGACTGGCTATCTTAATCTTTTTAATGAAACCCAGGGTAACAATATACACGTGACAACCACCATAACAACAAAGCCGTATCGTCCTGGCAAAAAACATCCACATTGTGCGATCACTACATACGTACCTATTCATGGCACAATATAAACAGTACATACGTACCTATCCATAGCACAATAAACACATCCATCAGAACAACATAGATGTACCGTCATTACACAATATACACAATATCATAACAACACAGACGTACCTATCCATGGCATAATATACTCGCAATACATACGTACCAATTCATGGTACACTATAAACACAATACATACGTACCTATCCATGAAACAATGTATACACAATTCATACGTACCTATCCATAACACAATATACACACAATACATGCGTACCTATCCATGGCACAATATACACACAATACATGCGTATCTATTAAAGGTACAATATACACATAATACACACGTACTTATCCATAGCACAATATATACATAATACATACGCAATTATTCATGGCACAATATACACACAATACATACGTACCTATCCATGTCACAACATACATACAATACATACGTAACTTTCCATGGCACAATACAAACACCCATCATAACAACACAGACGTACCGTCATGGTACAATATACACACCTATTTTAACAACATAGATATACCGTTATGGCACAATATACACACAATACATACGTACCTATCCATGGCACAATACAAACACCAATCATAACAACACAGACGTACCGTCATGGCACAATATACACACAATACATACGTACCTATCCATGGCACAATACAAACACCCATCATAACAACACAGACGTTCCGTCATGGCACAATATACACACAATACATACGTACCTATCCATGGCACAATATAGACACCCATCATAACAACACAGACGTACCGTCATGGCACAATATACACACGATACATACGTACCTATCCATGGCACAATATACACACCCATCATAACAACACAGACGTACCGTCATGGCACAATATACACACAATATATACGTACCTATCCATGGCACAATACAAACACCCATCATAACAACACAGACGTTCCGTCATGGCACAATATAAACACAATACATACGTACCTATCCATGGCACAATACAAACTCCCATCATAACAACACAGACGTACCGTCATGGCACAATATACACACAATACATACGAACCTATCCATGGCACAATACAAACACCCATCATAACAACACAGACGTACCGTCATGGCACAATATACACACAATACATACGAACCTATCCATGGCACAATACAAACACCCATCATAACAACACAGACGTTCCGTCATGGCACAATATACACACAATACATACGTACCTATCAATGGCACAATATAGACACCCATCATAACAACACAGACGTACCGTCATGGCACAATATACACACGATACATACGTACCTATCCATGGCACAATATACACACCCATCATAACAACACAGACGTACCGTCATGGCACAATATACACACAATACATACGTACCTATCCATGGCACAATACAAACACCCATCATAACAACACAGACGTTCCGTCATGGCACAATATAAACACAATACATACGTACCTATCCATGGCACAATATAGATACCCATCATAACAACACAGACGTACCGTCATGGCAGAATATGCACACAATACATACGTACCTATCCATGGCACAATACAAACTCCCATCATAACAACACAGACGTACCGTCATGGCACAATATACACACAATACATACGAACCTATCCATGGCACAATACAAACACCCATCATAACAACACAGACGTACCGTCATGGCACAATATACACACAATACATACGTACCTATCCATGGCACAATACAAACTCCCATCATAACAACACAGACATACCGTCATGGCACAATATACACACAATACATACGTACCTATCCATGGCACAATACAAACACCCATCATAACAACACAGACGTTCCGTCATGGCACAATATAAAAACAATACATACGTACCTATCCATGGCACAATACAAACTCCCATCATAACAACGCAGACGTACCGTCATGGCACAATATAAACACAATATATACGTACCTATCCATGGCACAATACAAACACCCATCATAACAACACAGACGTACCGTCATGGCAGAATATACACACAATACATACGTACCTATCCATGGCACAATACAAACACCCATCATAACAGCACAGACGTATCGTCATGGCACATTAAACACACAATACATACGTACCTATCAATGGCACAATATAGACACCCATCATAACAACACAGATGTACCGTCATGGCACAATATACACACACTATATACGTACCTGTCCATGGCACAATATAGATACCCATCATAACAACAGAGACGTACTGTCATGGCACAATATACACAATATATACGTACCTGTCCATGGCACAATATACACATCTATTTTAACAACATAGATATACCGTCATGGCAGAATATACACACAATACATACGTACCTATCCATGGCACAATACACACACCCATCATTACAACATAGATGTACCGTCATGGCAGAATATACAAACAATTCATACGTACCTATACATGGTACAATATACACACCCATCATTACAACATAGATGTACCGTCATGGCAGAATATACACACAATTCATACGTACCTATCCATCGAAAAATATACACACCCATCATAACAACATAGATGTACCGTCATGGCAGAATATACACACAATACATACGTACCTATCCATCGAAAAATATACACACCCATCATAACAACATAGATGTACCGTCATGGCAGAACATACACACAGTACATACGTACCAATACATGGTACAGTATGCACACCCATCATAACAACATAGATGTACCGTCATGGCAGAATATACACACAATACATACGTACCTATACATGGCACAATATAAACACCCATCATAACAACATAGATGTACCGTCATGGCAGAATATACACACAATACATACGTACCTATACATGGTACAGTATTCACACCCATCATAACAACATAGATGTACCGTCATTGCAGAATATACACACAATACATACGTACCAATACATGGCACAATATACATACCCATCATAACAACATAGATGTACCGTCATAGCAGAATATACACACAATTCATACGTACCTATACATGGTAAAATATACACACCCATCATAACAACATAGATGTACCGTCATGGCTCAATATACACACAATACATACGTACCTATCCATGGCACAATATACACACCCATCATAACAATATAGATGTCCCGTCATGGCAGAATAAACACACAATACATACGTACCTATACATGGCACAATATACACACCAATCATAACAACATAGATGTACCGTCATGGCAGAATATACACACAATACATACGTACCTATACATGGTACAATATACATACCCATCATAACAACATAGATGTACCGTCATGACACAATATACACACAATACAAACGTCCCTATACATGGCACAATATACACACCCATCATTATAACATAGATGTACCGTCATGGCACAATATACACACAATACATACGTACCTATACATGGAACAATATACACACCCATCATAACAATACAGATGTACCGTTATGGCAGAATATACACACCCATCATAACAACATAGATGTATCGTCATGGCAGAATATACACACAGTTCATACGTACCGATACATGGACCATATACATACAATACATACTTACCAATACATGGCACTATATACACACCTATCATAACAACATAGATGTACCGTCATGGCAGAATATGCACACAATACATACGTACCTATCCATGGCACAATACCAACACCCATCATTTTAATATAGATGTACCGTCATGGCACAATATACACACAATACATACGTACCTATACATGGAACAATATACACACCCATCATAACAATACAGATGTACCGTTATGGCAGAATATACACACCCATCATAACAACATAGATGTATCGTTATGGCAGAATATACACACAGTTCATACGTACCGATACATGGACCATATACATACAATACAAACTTACCAATACATGGCACTATATACACACCCATCATAACAACATAGATGTACCGTCATGACAGAATATACACACAGTTCATACGTACCAATACATGGCACAATATACACACCCATCATAACAACATAGATGTACCGTCATGGCAGAATATACACACAATACATACGTACCTATACATGGCACAATATACACACCCATCATAACAACATAGATGTACCGTCATGACAGAATATACACACAATTCATTCGTACCTATCCATGGCACAATATAGTTATCCATCATAACAACAGAGACGTACCGTCATGGCTCAATATAAACACAATTCATACGTATTATTCCATGGCACAATGTACACACAATTCATACGTATCTTTCCATGGCACAACATACACACAATACATACGTACCTTTCCATTGCAAAATAAAAACACCCATCATAACAACATAGATGTACCGTCATGGTACAATACACACACAATACATACGTGCCTATTCATGGCACAATACACACACAATACATACGTACCTATCCATGGCATAATAAATACACCAATCATAACAACATAGACGAACCGTATTGCCACAATATACATACAATACATATGTACCTATCCATGGATTAACATATACACAATTCATACGTTCGTATCCATGGTACAACATACACGCAATATATACATACTTATCAATGGCACATTAAACACACAATACATATGTACTTATCCATGGCAGTACATAAACACAATACATACATACCTATCCATGGCACAATAAATACACACTACAGTATGTACCTATCCATGGCATAACATCCACACAATACATACGTTCATATTCATGGCACAATAAACACACAATACACATGTACCTATCTATGGGGCACAACATACACAGAATAAATACGTACCTATCCATGGTAAAACATACATATAATACATACATACCTATCCATGAAGCACAACATACATAGAATTCATACGTACATATCGATGGTAAAACATGCATACAATACATACGTACCTATCCATGGGGCACAACATACACACAATACATACGTACTTATCCATGACATACCGTTCATAACAACATAGATGTACCGTCATGACACAATATACAAACCCGTCATAACAATACAGATGTACCGTCATGACACAATACACACACCCGTCATAACAACAAAGACGTACCGTCATGACAAAACACACACACCCGTCATAACAACATAGACGTACCGTCATGACACAATATAGACACCCGTCATAACAACATAGACGTACCGTCATGACACAACACACACACCCGTCATAACAACATAGACGTACCGTTATGACACAATATAGACACCCGTCATAACAACATAGACGTACCGTCATGACACAACACACACACCCGTCATAACAACATAGATGTACCGTCATGACACAATATAGACAACCGTCATAACAACATATACATACCGTCATGACACAATATACACACCCATCATAACAACATAGACGTACCATCATAGCACAATATACACATCCGTCATAACAACATAGACGTACCTTCATGACACAATATACACACCCGTCATAACAACATAGACGTACCGTCATGACACAATATACAAACCCGTCATAACAACATAGACGTACCGTCATGGCACAATATACACACCCGTCATAACAACATAGACGTACCGTCATGACACAATATACACACCCGTCATAACAACATAGACGTACCGTCATGACACAATACACACACCAGTCATAACAACATAGACGTACCGTTATGACACAATATACACACCCGTCATTACAACATAGATGTACCGTCATGAAACAATATACAAACCAGTCATAACAACATAGACGCACCGTCATGACACAATATACAAACCAGTCATAACAACATAGACGTACCGTCATGACACAATATACACACCCGTCATAACAACATAGACATACCGTCATGACACAATATACACACCCGTCATAACAACATAGACGTACCGTCATGACACAATATACAAACCCGTCATAACAACATAGACGTACCGTCATGACACAATATACACACCCGTCATAACAACATAGACGTACCGTCATGACACAATATGCACACCGTCATAACAACATAGACGTACCGTTATGACACAATATACAAACCCCTCATAACAACATAGACGTACCGTCATGAAACAATATACATACCCGTCATAACAAAACGAACGTACCGTCATGACACAACATACACACCCGTCATAACTACACAGACGTATTGTCATGACACAAAATACACACCCGTCATAACAACACAGACGTACCGTCATGACACAACATACACACCCGTCATAACAACACAGACGTAGTGTCATGACACAACATACACACCCGTCATAACAACACAGACGTACCGTCATGACACAACATACACTCCCGTCATAACAACATTGACGTACTGCCATGACACAAAACACTCACTCATCATAAAAACATAGACGTACCGTCATGACACAATATACACACTCATCATAACAACCTAGACGTACCGTCATGACACAATATACTCACGTATCATAACAACACATACGTACCGTCATGACACAATATACACACCCGTCATAACAACATAGACGTACCGTTATGGCACAATATACACATCCGTCCTAACAACATAGAGGAACCGTCATGGCACAATATACACACCCGTCATAACAACATAGACGTACCGTCATGAAACAATATACAAACCCGTCATAACAACATAGATGTACCGTCATGACACAATATACACACCCGTCATAAAAACATAGACGTACCGTCATGACACAATATTCACACCCGTCATACAGGGTACAATATACACCACCATAGCAATACAGATGTACAGGGCACAATAATCCCCACCATAGCAAAACCGACGCACAGGACACAATATACACCACCATAGCATTACAGACGTACAGGACACAATATACACCACCATAGCAAAACAGATGTACAGTGCACAATAAACACCACCATAGCAATACAGACGTACAGGACACAATATACACCACCATAGCAATACAGACGGACAGGACACAATAAACACCACCATAGCAATATAGATGTACAGGGTACTATATACACCACAATAGCAATACAGACGTACAGGGCACAATAAACACCACCATAGCAATACAGACGCACATGACACAATATACACCTCCATAGCAATACAGATGTACAGGACTCAATATACACCACCCTGGCAATACAGATTTACAGGGTACTATATACACCACCATAGCAATACACACGTACAGGACACTTTATACATCACCATAGCAATACAGATGTACAGGGCACTATAGACACCACCATAGCAATACAGACGTACAGGACACTATATACACCACTATAGCAATACAGACGTACAGGAAACACTATACACCACCATAGCAATACAGATCTAAAGGGCACTATATGCTCACCATACCAATACAGATGTACAGGACACAATATACACCACTATAGCAATACAGATGAACATGGCACTATATACACCACCATAGCAATACAGACGTACAGGACTCAATATACACCACTATAGCAATACAGAAGTACAGAGCACTATATACACCACCATTGCAATACAAACGTACAGGACACTATATACACAACCATAGCAATACAGATGTACAGGGCACAATATACACCTCCATAGCAATACAGACGTACAGGACACTATATACACCACCATAGCAATACAGACGTACAGGGCACGTTAGACACCACCATAGCAATACAGACGTACAGGACACTATATACACCACCATAGCAATACAGATCTACAGGGCACTTTATACTCACCATAGTAATCAAATGTACAGGACAAAATATACACCACCATAGCAATACAGATGTACATGGCACTATATACTCACCATAGCCATACAGGTGTACAGGACACAATATACACCACCATAGCAATACAGATGTACAGGGCACTATATACACCACCATAGCAATATAGACGTACAGGGCACTATATACACCACAATAGTAATACAGACGTACAGGAAACTATATACTCACCATAGCAATACAGATGTACTGGGCACTTTATACACAACCATAGCAATACAGGTGTGCAGGGCACTATATACTCACCATAGCAATACATATGTACAGGACACAATTTACACCACAATAGCAATACAGATGTACAGGGCACTATATACACCACCATAGCAATACAGACGTACAGGACACAATATACACCACCATAGCAATATAGACGTACAGGACACTATATACATCACCATAGCAATACAGACGTACAGGACACTATATACACCAACATAGCAATACAGACGGACAGGACACAATACATGTATACACCACCCTAGCAATACAGACGCACAGGACACTATCTACACACATCATTGTACAGTGGACACATTTTCTTTATATAATACACATTCCCGTCATGTTACAACTCATATACCAGCATGTTACAATACAAATAACCATCATTTTACAATATACACACCTATATACATGTACATGTAATGATTTGTTTCATAATTACAGAAAAATCAATATTGTTTGAAAAAAAACAACTTAACTATTCATAAATATGATAAATACGCCAAGCGAGATAATACGATTCAATTGAATGAATGAATGGGGTTTAACGGCATACCAACACATTATTAGTCATTCGACGCCAATAAGAAGGAAGATTCCAGGTTCGCTCCACATGTACAAAAAACAACAAATTAACATAAATATTAAAAAATTACATTAACAAATGAATATGTAGAATGAACCAAAAACCTTGATACCTACAGAACTACAGCAAATTCTATCGTATTACTAAAATTGTCGCTTCTTACGACATGCATGAGCCACAATGGTCCTATTCTTGCCATCTCCCATACGGCTCCCTGGAACCACACAGGGGTTGATAATTTAACCTCGATAGTGAACATGACAAAAAAAGATTAAATGAACATGTGACCCATTCGAAAGATTCCTACCCCTCTGCAGAGATCGGCAGTGATTCTAACAATAACCGGAACCACACGGGCTTTATTCAATTGAAAATAATGCACTTTACATTAACAATAAATACCGGAAGCATGGATATTAGTCGGATATATATATACCGACGGGTTTCTATGTCCTTTATGTGACGTGTGAGTAGTCATGAATCCTACTCGTATCAAGCTTCATTGCCCTCACAGTCCATCGGTGCTATTCACCAACCAGTCTTAAGAATATTCTTAGATATGAACTCAAGAATGAATTTTGGAAAGCACTTAGAGGCCATTTTTTTGACAAAAAAATGCAAGCATGCAGGGACACCTAGTCAAATTAACTCTCTCAATTATTCTATCTGTCAAGGTAAACTAGATAAAAGGTCGAAATTATGATGTTCAAGCTCAAGTCTAAGAATATTCTCAAGAATGGTTGGTGAACGTGACCCCAGATGTGTTGCAAAGAAAACCATAGTATATAAATCATAGTTGACACCAGTTCTATTGAGTTGGTAAGTGGTATGGTCTTGTGTCCTTGGTTTGCATTGCAGCTTAGCGGGATCACCGGAGTCTGGTCTGTAGATGTTGTACACACATATAATTATCTCCGTAATGTATGTATACGGGGGGGGGGGGCTACATTTATGCCTGAAATAGAGTTGCAGTTTAGACTGAGAGCCAAACAATGTAGATGTAGACTGAAAACCAAACCATGGAGATGTATACTGAGAGACAAACCTTGTAGATGTATACTGAAAGACAAACCATGTAGATGTATACTGAGAGACAAACCTTGTAGATGTATACTGAGAGACAAACCATGTAGATGTATACTGAGAGCCAAACAATGTAGATGTAGACTGAAAACCAAACCATGTAGATGTATACTGAGAGACAAACCATGTAGATGTATACTGAGAGACAAACCTTGTAGCCATAGACTGAAAACCAAACCATGGAGATGTATACTGAGAGACAAACCATGCAGATGTATACTAAGAGACAAACCATGTAGATGTAGACTGAGAGACAAACCATGTAGATGTATACTGAGACACAAACCATGTAGATGTATACTGAGAGACAAACCTTGTAGACATAGACTGAAAACCAAACCATGGAGATGTATACTGAGAGACAAACCATGTAGATGTATACTAAGAGACAAACCATGTAGATGTAGACTGAGAGACAAACCATGTAGATGTATACTGAGAGACAAACCATGTAGATGTATACTGAGAGACAAACCTTGTAGATGTATACTGAGAGACAAACCATGTAGATGTATACTGAGAGACAAACCATGTAGATGTATACTGAGAGACAAACCATGTAGATGTATACTGAGAGCCAAACCATGTAGATGTATACTGAGAGACAAACCATGGAGATGTATACTGAGAGCCAAACCATGTAGATGTAGACAGAGAAAAAAATCATGGAGATGTATACCGAGAGACAAACCATGGAGAAGTAAACGGAGAGCCAAACCATGTAGATGTAGACTGAAAGTCAAACCATGTAGATGTAGATGGAGAGACAAACCATGTAGATGTAGACTGAGAGACAAACCATGTAGATGTACACTGAGAGCCAAACCATGTAGATGTATACCGAGAGACAAACCATGGAGAAGTAAACTGAGAGCCAAACCATGTAGATGTAGACTGAAAGTCAAACCATGTAGATGTATACTGAGAGTAAAACCATGTAGATGTATACTGAGAGACAAACCTTGTAGATGTATACTGAGAGACAAACCATGTAGATGTATACTGAGAGACAAACCATGTAGATGTATACTGAGAGCCAAACCATGTAGATGTATACTGAAAGACAAACCATGGAGATGTATACTGAGAGACAAACCATGTAGATGTAGACTGAGAAACAAACCATGGATATGTATACCGAGAGACAAACCATGGAGAAGTAAACGGAGAGCCAAACCATGTAGATGTAGACTGAAAGTCAAACCATGTAGATGTAGACGGAGAGACAAACCATGTAGATGTAGACTGAGAGACAAACCATGTAGATGTACACTGAGAGCCAAACCATGTAGATGTATACCGAGAGACAAAACATGGAGAAGTTAACTGAGAGCCAAACCATGTAGATGTAGACTGAAAGTCAAACCATGTAGATGTAGACTGAGAGTCAAACCATGTAGATATATACTGAGAGACAAACCATGTAGATGTAGACTGAGAGACAAACCATGTAGATGTATACTGAGAGCCAAACCATGTAGATATATACTGAAAACCAAACCATGGAGATGTATACTGAGAGACAAACCATGTAGATGTATACTAAGAGACAAACCATGTAGATGTAGACTGAGAGACAAACCATGTAGATGTATACTGAGAGACAAACCATGTAGATGTATACTGAGAGACAAACCTTGTAGATGTATACTGAGAGACAAACCATGTAGATGTATACTGAGAGACAAACCATGTAGATGTATACTGAGAGACAAACCATGTAGATGTATACTGAGAGCCAAACCATGTAGATGTATACTGAGAGACAAACCATGGAGATGTATACTGAGAGCCAAACCATGTAGATGTAGACAGAGAAAAAAATCATGGAGATGTATACCGAGAGACAAACCATGGAGAAGTATACGGAGAGCCAAACCATGTAGATGTAGACTGAAAGTCAAACCATGTAGATGTAGATGGAGAGACAAACCATGTAGATGTAGACTGAGAGACAAACCATGGAGATGTACACTGAGAGCCAAACCATGTAGATGTATACCGAGAGACAAACCATGGAGAAGTAAACTGAGAGCCAAACCATGTAGATGTAGACTGAAAGTCAAACCATGTAGATGTATACTGAGAGTAAAACCATGTAGATGTATACTGAGAGACAAACCTTGTAGATGTATACTGAGAGACAAACCATGTAGATGTATACTGAGAGACAAACCATGTAGATGTATACTGAGAGCCAAACCATGTAGATGTATACTGAAAGACAAACCATGGAGATGTATACTGAGAGACAAACCATGTAGATGTAGACTGAGAAACAAACCATGGATATGTATACCGAGAGACAAACCATGGAGAAGTAAACGGAGAGCCAAACCATGTAGATGTAGACTGAAAGTCAAACCATGTAGATGTAGACGGAGAGACAAACCATGAAGATGTAGACTGAGAGACAAACCATGTAGATGTACACTGAGAGCCAAACCATGTAGATGTATACCGAGAGACAAAACATGGAGAAGTAAACTGAGAGCCAAACCATGTAGATGTAGACTGAAAGTCAAACCATGTAGATGTAGACTGAGAGTCAAACCATGTAGATATATACTGAGAGACAAACCATGTAGATGTAGACTGAGAGACAAACCATGTAGATGTAGACTGAGAGCCAAACCATGTAGATATATACTGAGAGCCAAACCATGTAGATGTATACTGAGAGACAAACCATGTAGATGTAGACTGAGAGCCAAACCATGAAGAGCCAAACCATGTAGATGTATACTGAAAGACAAACCATGTAGATGTATACTGAGAGACAAACCATGTAGATGTATACTGAGAGACAAACCATGTAGATGTAGACTGAGGGCCAAACCATGTAGATATATACTGAGAGACAAACCATGTAGAGCCAAACCATGTAGATGTATACTGAGAGACAAACCATGTAGATGTATACTGAGAGACAAACCATGTAGTTGTATACTGAGAGACAAACCATGTAAATGTATACTGAGAGTAAAACCATGTAGATGTATACTGAGAGACAAACCATGTAGATGTATACTGAGAGACAAACCATGTAAATGTATACTGAGAGACAAACCACGTAGATGTATACTGAGAGACAAACCATGTATAAGTAAACTGAGAGCCAAACAATGTAGATGTAAACTGAGAGCCAAACTATGTATATGTATACCAAGAGACAAACCATGTAGAAGTAAACTGGCAATATGTAAATAAATAAATAAACTTGGAAATGGAACTTTTTTTCGATATACATAGTTTTAGATATAAACTTCAAAGTCATCTTGGAAAATTAAGATTTTTATTTATATTTAATTCAGTTTGGAGATTGAACTTTCTCTGAAACTCATATTTATTTACTTTGAAATAAAATGTTTGACATTAATAATTGAAATTGAAAATTATATAATCCAATTTAAAGACTGCATATTTACACATTTAGATAATCTTGGAGATATTTTTAAAACCATGCAGTCAAACCTGAGAAAGCTGTCATCTCTATTAAGCAGCCACTTGTTTTAAGCAGTCACATTTGCTATATCCAATTTCTAAGCTTTCAGAGCCCATTAATCTGTATTAAGCAACGACCTGTCTTGAAAGGTCAATTTTGCTACTTTCCTTAACCGGTTGCTTAAAACAGGTTTGACTATATGCAGTAATGTAAACTTGAAGAATGATTATTTTATATTTTATGCAGATCTTCTTTGATATTGAACTATGTTTGATATAACTATTAATATAACTTGGAAATAGAATGTGTTGAATAGATAATTAATCTTGAAAATTATATAATTGATTTTCAGACTGAACCCTTTCTTTTTAACTTTACACATTTAGTTCATCTTGGAACTCGTTTAAATATACTCAGTTATATTGATTGATTGATTGAATAGTTAGCGTCATTTGTATGCCATCGTGGGGTAACAGACGATCATTTAACCTAACCAGTACTCGAGCGCACCCCATCTCCGCAAGAAACTGATAACTTTCCCACTTGAATCAGTGGACAGAGACGAACGATAATGAGACACAATGTCGTATATCAATCATCACGGAGACTGTGGGGGATTCGAACTCACGACCCCTGGATTGATAGTCAGACGCGTAACCGACTGAGCTAATCGGGCCCGGCTACTCAGTTATATAAACTTGAAGTTTGATTTTTTATGTATATCTATGTATATCATCTTGTAGACTGAGCTGTCTTTGATGTATAACGTTTAACCTGTCGATTGAACGTTCTTGAGAATAATACACAAACATGTATCATTTTGGAGACTAACTGTGAAACAGTTAAACATTCTAAATAAAAGTTAGTTAATATACAATATTATCTTGTCTCGTGTATTTTTATTTATTTATTTGTCATCATGGTTAACACAATACTTACACAGAAAGTAACAAATTAAAAACAATCTAACAATCAATTCTATATAGAATTACAAGAGACTAATTACTTATGTGTTCGTTGATTGATCATTTAGTCCATGTCTTTCATTAACAAACGTAAATATTACATATTGTTCAAGCATATATACATGTATAATACATGTACATGTATGCTGATGTGCCAATACAACAAACAAAGATTTGTAGTTTAGTTTAAACTTATTTATTTTACATCGATTTTGAAACAAGTTCGTACAACTTAGACAAATCACGCTCAAAGTCTTCCTAGTAAGAACCTTGCCCAAGGACATCACACATAGCCGTGGCGGAGGATCGACCCCACGAACCTCCGATCATGGGTTCGGTGCTCTACCACTGGACCACGCGCTCCACAAATGTTTGTTAATAGTAACATCTTTCTTATTTACTTTTCACCACAGTATGCTTCTACAATATACTGAAAAAGTTTAACAATTATTTTTCAAAGTTTCAGTATTTTTGGTACTTTGATTTATTTAGTTTATGACCCTTTGTTATGTAACTTAATTGTTACGTCAGACTTTAACCAGCAATTTTTTTAAAGCCGATTTATCTCTGTAAACTACAACAAACAGCCAGTTTAGTTTAATTCAGAGGAAATGAATACAAATGTGTTCTTTTTAGGCAAAGTACCACAATTGCAAATAGGAAGTGCTTCCGTTGGGGTAGTTGCACAATGGCGGTTATAAATAATCCTTGTGTCGTCTGCTTCCGAAATACATTTTCCTTATTTTAATGCTCTTTTTTTCTATTTGGATGGCATTTTTTTATGTGATTTGAACATTTTGAAAGCATTGTCAAGATTGAATTGTGAATTTAAAAAGAAAATGATGCTTGGAAATGTGGGTATGAATACATGATTTCGGAAGTCTTCTTTCACTTTGTCAACAATGTACACACTAAACAGAAAACACATCTTATATGAAATATGAACCTTACTTTTCTCATCATAATTTGGTAGTGCAGATGTTGACAAAAAATAAAATGTAAGTTTCACTTTTTTCATTTGGGTCTCTCTATGAATGACAAGCATTCAAACGCTTATTATTTACTATAGAATAAAAAAGCAAAAATCGATGGAGGGTTTACAACTTTAGGTCTCGTTTTATCTATGGCAAGCTTTCTACTGAAGTTCATCTATCAAAATATGTCATGTCTTCGGCCACTATCAATGCCCAAGTGACCAACATGACGTTTATTTGACTGGTATATTGTCCAGTACAAAATACTTTGATAACAATTATATATAGCAATATTGGCATAGCGAACATTTCTGCAGTAATATATGTGATCAGACACGGGTTAGTCAACGCAAGTATGTTTTTATGGAGACAGGGTTTTGCTACAATAAATCACCTCCCCTATGAATCATTTTGAAAATATTCCAAACCAAATTACACAGGATGTTTTAAGCGCGATAAACGTTAAAACCCAATTTTACAATGTAAAAGTACGCAACTGTGTAACTTTATAATAAAAAGGGGCGCAACTGTGTAATTTTACAATGTAAAGGGGCGCAACTGTGTAACTTTACAATAAAAAGGGGCGCAACTGTGTAACTTTACAATAAAAAGGGGCACAACTGTGTAACTTTACAATGTAAAGGGGCGCAACTGTTTAACTTTACAATAAAAAGGGGCACAACTGTGTAACTTTACAATAAAAAGGGGCGCAACTGTGTAACTTTACAATGTAAAGGGGCGCAACTGTTTAACTTTACAATGTAAAGGGGCGCAACCGTGTAACTTTACAATATAAAGGGGCGCAACTGTTTAACTTTACAATGTAAAGGGGCGCAACCGTGTAACTTTACAATGTAAAGGGGCGCAACTGTTTAACTCTACAATGTATATTACGTTAATACATCTTGTACATAGTTCAACACAGAGCGGTGATGTCTAAAATGTGATACTTAACAAGAAGAAGAAGAAGAATAAGAAGAAGAAAAAGAATAAGAAGAAGAAGAAGAAGTAAAGAAGAAGAAGAAAAAGAAGAAGAAGAAGAAAAATAGAAAAAGAAGAAGAAGAAAGAAGAACAAGAAGAAGAAGTAACAAACAATATGGATAAAATTAACATACTAGACCACAATATCTCTTAAATATGACCAATATTTGTCTAAATTAAGTACGTATTAGAAAATGACTTATATTATACAGATTTTGTCTGACAACGGGATAGAATTCCATGTAGATGTATAATACCGAATGTACTATACCCATGAACAGTAAATTGGTAACATACTTCATACTTCAAGCATTTAACACTTCACAACTGTAATAACGCAATAGCAAAGAAGTAATATGTATAATTAACAATAGCTTCAAGTACGGCCGGGTTGGAAACCCACAACTTTCCGCATGTGAGGCGAACGCTCTAACCCTAGACCACTTCTGCGGTTCTCGTCATAAACTAGTAAATCATTTAGAACAAACGACGAATTCATGACTTAATTTCACTCGTGGACATCGGAATTGTGACAATACCGCTGCTCACTTGGTGAAATATAAATGATATTTCACTGAAATTAGTCTGTATATTATAGAGAACAAAACAACCATGTCATGAATAAAATAAAGCAAACGATATTATATTCTAAAAATTTTATATATATGTAAAGTATGTAAACTGCTTGGCCGATTAGTAAAAAAACACATTAAGGTCATGCAGGTAGAGGGTAACGTACTCACAGTAGCGTAATGTCCTCGGGCTATCTTACTAATTCCCTTTAAAGGGACACACGGCAATTTTGATAAGTTTTCACACCTCAGTATGCCTCCAAACCCTAATGGTTTCTTTCTTTTTTTGACAGAGACATAACTCTCTGGTAAAAGTTGAAAGGGTTAAACTGTTACAATGAAATAAAAAATTACAAAAAAAAAAAAATGTTGAAAGGGCATTTTATTTTGCCCATGTGTTAAGGTATGGCAAATATGGAATAATTTCATGAGTTTTTTCCCCAAAACAAACAGAAAGTCACTGGTTATTTTTTCTTTAAAATGTAGTAAATAATTTCTTCAAAATGAGGTTTCCAATAGTAATACTTGGATATTATTATACTTGTATAGCTGCAGAGTTTGTTCTGACACGTGATTATCGATATTTCGAATGGAACTTTGTCGTGTGTCCCTTTACTATGTGACTTTTCCACACATCGCTCAAATGTAGCACAAGATTCTGTACATTGTTTAAAAGTATGTAATATGTAAATAACTTGTTTTTAATTTGCGTTTTTCTTGAAGCTGTCGCAAACTTTAAATTGCATTAGTTCCAATCTATGGAAAATGAAATACTGTCATATTTTAATATTTAATAAAAACTTTAAATATGAACTGATCACGTGATTTTTAAAACAAATTAAGGTCTGTCCTGTATTGTTAAGAAACGGCCTGTTAATAGAAATTTTAACTAAGGAAAATGCATGTTTTTTACAAAAATATTATAAAATTGAATGCTTTACTATTTTATTTACATTTTAATATGACTGTGATCATTTTTAAAAAAAAATCAATAAAATAGTTTGCAATAATTTTGATTTTGAAATCGTACTTTTTTCACAGATTCTTCGAATCAATTGTAAGTAATAGATAATATAGTGAAATTCATTAATGTTTAACTGTAACCATAGTAACATTAAGCTTTGCATGTAGTAAAGTCATAACCTTCTGTCCACTCTACCAACACAAACTGCAGGATAATGGGATTAATAACGTTATTACTTTCTTTTTGATCATTATTAATACAAATTTTTCTTTTTCTTTCTCTCATTGTTTGCATAATTAATATTAGAGATATCCGAACAGTATAAAGACAAGTGAACAGTAAGCTGGTAGTATATCAAACAACATGCTCGTGTGGGTGGGGTAATAATAAAACACTCACTGTAGCGGAATTCCAACAAACTTGACTGTAAAAATTCAGTGAAATATAGATAATATCCAAAACATAAATCAAAAACATAATGAATTTGCACACTAAATATGTTTGTTTACACTAAAGTATTAAATGAATGTCCACTGAAGTGGCACATGTCACACACATATAAAATGAAATAAACGTTGCATTATGTCATATTTGGAATTAAGTGTTATTTGTATATATCACAATGCATGTCAAGTGCATGTAAATTCATTGGCATAATTCACAGCAAGCGTTCCAATAAACAATGAAAGTGGAAATTCAAATGAAGTGAAACGTAAAGATTTGCTCTACGCATAATTCACATCACGCATCCAAACTCTAACGTCACGTGTATTAGATTCCATGACCTTTATGAAAAACTGGTCCATCAGACTTATAGATAGAAATATGACACTCCAGTTTAGCTTACACTTTTTACAGAATATGATGTATCTATGTTTTTGTCTTCATAGCCTTTTTTAACAATTCAGTCACAATGAATTAATGTTGCGTTTCTTGGTCGAGTGAGCAATATATAACACAACACGTGTGCACTGACTGTTACCTATTACGTAGACTACTAGTTACATGCAAGATGTAAACAACCACCGTAGAAGTTCGTTTGCACGGGTAAGTTGTGCCGAGTTCCATCGATATTTTTCCAGGTAAATGACATAAACAAGTGTAGTTTTACCAGGTTCAGCGAGTAATATTTGGCCCACCGGACTGGGGCGTCGTTCCAAGATGACATTTATCTTACCGCCAAGGTTGCGGATTCGGGTCCACCTGGACCCAACCACTTTATGTGACAAAGTTCTACAGTAACGGAATGGACGAGAGTGGTTCTCATGAAGTTTTCATATGGAAGTATGTTATAATGAGAGTAGTAATAATTAAGACCTTCGGATATAGTCTGTATACTGTAAAATATCCTCACTTTATATACAGAAATATATAGAGCCATTATGTTAAAGTATCGAACACATACCAGTGATCTGCATCGGCTGATGTTTACACGAGAAAGTTACCATACAGTACGCTACCTCGTTCCCTGATACAGGACTGCCATCAACAGGCATGTATTTATTTTCCATATCAGAGATTCAAACATGGAAAAGTTTGTCTGAGATATCTGCCACTTCCACAATCTTGAACACTTTCTCGAGATGGGTTGCCACTCTGGCGGTAAAGACAACGGCGCTGTTTTAGGACTCACTACACAGTTGAACTTTGAGCTTTGTTCTTTATTTAAAATAAGGATTTCAAAAGTAAAAACGGAATTCCGCACAAAGTGGCTTTTAAAGTGATTTTTTTTCGATATCAGGAATGTATCTGCACATCAAAGTACACAATAGCTGGTAGGCTGACCAATTTTATTTATATAAAAGCCAGTGCAGGGACACCCCTCATTTGTTTTAACAATGGATTCCTCAAATGCTTATAAATAATCCATCTGTTAAAATCCTATAAAAGTCACTTTTAAACACCATTGAGATCTTGTTGCAGTACCACCGTTTACTCTACTCATCTGCAGCAATGAATCACTGACCCTATGAACCATTTGGAAAATAATTCAAACCAAATTACACAGGATGATTTAAGCGCATAAACGTTAAAACCAAATTTTACAATGTAAAGGGGCGCAACTGTGTAATTTTACAATTTAAAGTGGCGCATCTGTGTAATTTTACAATGTAAAGGGACACAACTGTGTAATTTTACAATAAAAAGGGGCGCAACTGTGTAATTTTACAATGTAAAGGGGCACAACTGTGTAATTTTACAATGTATATTACGTTGGATGGTTCTCATGAAGTTTTCATATGAAAGTATGTAAAAATGATAGTAGTATAGTAAAATGATATTAGTGTGATATCTAATCATATAACTCTATATATGTAGATCATTGCAAAAATAGTTCTTGAAATTGCCATTCGGTTCCAGAATAATTCAAATATATTAACTATATTTAAATATATATTAAATATCTTTTATTGCAAAATTTATTGACTTAGCGAAATTATGTATTCCAACAAATCTTGTAACAATTCGTCCAAGAGAAAAGTCATGGTACACCTCCGAAATAAGACAAACATCCCGTAAGCGCGATAAGCAAAAACAATTAGCTCTCTGCACAGGAAAAAAAATCAGAGTTTTTAAACATTTAAGAAACAAGGTAAATAACATGAAAAAACACGCAAAAGAAACATTTTTTAATAATCTAGAATACTCATTGGGTGATATTAACTCAACAAATTCTCGCACTTATTGGAAAACAATCTAAATGCTGATTAAAGAAAATTCTAAAAGTTGTGGCAGCATACCTCCTCTAATTAACAATGACAATTCGTATTCTGTGTCTGATGAAGATAAAGCCAATGCTTTAAACGATTTTTTTTTGTGTCAATTTCATCAGTTAACGATTCTCATATCAATCTTCCAGCATTTTGGACAAAAACTAACAAAAAATTAACTGACGTCAAAATCACCGAAACAGAAAAAATCGATATTTTATCTAATTTAATTGTAAACAAATCCAGCGGACCCGATGATTTAAGCCACCGTATGTTAAAAGAAACATGTAAAACTATTTGTCATCCACTTTGTATATTATTCAATCGATCTTTGCAAGAAAGTAAATATCCAAATGATTGAAAATTAGCAAATGTTATGCCATTATTAAAAAACAGGAGCAAAAGACTCACCATCAAACTACAGGCCAATTTTACTTATAAGTTGTGTAGGAAAGGTTATGGAACGTGTTATATTTAAACACATTCGCAATTATTTACATGCGAACAAACTTATATATAAAAAAACAATCCGGTTTTTTACCTGGACATTCCACAGTTTACCAATTAATTGATATCTACAATCAAATTTGCAAAGCTTTTGATGATAAAGATTTACATGTATGGTGTTTTGTGATATTTCTAAGGCATTCGATCGTGTCTGGCATAAAGGTTTAATTTTTAAACTTCGTCAATACGGAATAACTGGAAACCTTATCAATTGGATATCTGACTATTTGACAAATCGTAATCAGAGGGTATTTGTTCAGTCTTCTTTTTCTGAAATAAAATATTTAAATGTTGGTGTACCCCAAGGTTCTGTTTTAGGGCCTCTCTTGTTTTTAATTGATGTAAATGATATTGCCGACTCTTTACAAAGTGTACCGCGATTATTTGCTGATGATAGTTCTCTTGCAGTATCATCAGCGGACACAGTATATACAGAAACTATTATTAATGGAGACCTGCAAAAAATATCTCTTTGGGCTAAACAATGGCTAGTCAATTTCAATCCGTCGAAAACAGAAGTAATATTTTTTTCACTTACCAATAGAAATCTTCCATCTTTATATTTTGATAATACACAACTAACATTTGTTGATCACCATAAACATCTAGGAGTAACACTTAGTCACGACGGTCCTTGGCACGATCACATTTCGAATATTATATCTTCAGCATCCAAAGTACTCGGTTCGATGAGAATGACAAAGTTCAGATTAAAACGCAAAACCCTTAACCAAATATACATATCTTATCTTCGCCCTATCTTAGAATACTCATCCATAATTTGGGATAACTGTACTAAATACGAAACTGATACTTTGGAAAAAAATCAATATGAAGTCGCAAGAATTGTTACAGGCCTAACGCGTTCTGTTTCAATTGAAAAATTATTAAATGAAATTGATTGGGTTTCTTTGACAGACAGGAGGAAAATGCAAAAAATAATTATTTTTTATAAACAAAAACAAGGCGATTTACCAAGCTATTTGGAAGAACTGTTCCCTTTTACTATATCCGAGTCAAATCCGTACAATCTAAGAAACCATTCTGACTTTGTTACATTGACTAGGCGCACAGAAATATACTCAAGATCAGTTATTCCCTCATCACTGAAACTTTGGAATGAACTTGATATAAAGATCCGAGAGTCTACATCCCTCCTATCGTTTCAAAGCAAACTTAAAGATCGCTTTAAACCTCCAATAGAACCAATAGTTATTTTTATTCGGTGACCGATACTTATCAATTCAACACACTCGATTAAGAAATAATTGCAGTAATTTAAACGCCGACCTATATGTTAACCACTTAAGAGATACTCCCATTTGTGCCTGTGGTGATGACTTCGAAGATGCAGAACATTTTATTTTTCGATGTGACCTTTTCAGAATTGAAAGCCGGCAACTATTTACAAATACTCGTGAATTCCACCCATTAAGTACCAATAAATTATTATACGACAATGCAGATCTAACATTAGAGAATAATCAACTTATTTATCAACATTTCCAGAAATATATTAAACAAACAAAACGTTTTCAACCTGAATACTAACTTAAATTAACTGAGTGCTGTCACTGTTGTAGCGTGGTGATGAGTGAGGATTCTATGGGGACTGGGCGGCATGGTATTATTTTTATTGTTTGTTTTCTCTCTTATTGTTTTTTCTTTCTTTCATTATGGTTTTACTTTTTGTACTAAGTTCCCTTTTCATTTTTTTTCAACCCGGTAAACATAAACATTCATACAGTCGCACTGGAGAGAACTGTAACTAATGTTGTTATAGCTTGTAGTTCAATCCATTTGCATATGTTATACATTTTGTTATCATATAATGTTCATTTGTATATATTGATATTATGTAACATACGTAATTAAATATGTTTAACCTAAATATATTAACCAACATGACTAATAATCTGATAACAGGATCCATTGAAAGCACCGATGAAGCGAAATTACCATTTCACACTGTAATATCTTAAGTTTTCATCTGATTATGACAAAACTTGGTCGTCATGTTTATGTCTATGAAAGATTAGTTGAGGTTTTGAACCGGTTATCCGGACCGGAATGGACAGAGTTATGACCCTTGAGACATGAATATTGCTGACGTTTGTCTTATAAACACTATATCACCTTCAATATTCACTGGCTCTTGCCCAAACTTAATAGGCGATTATTGAGACTAATGCGTCGTTTTTAACGATATCATCGTAACAACGGAAATACATCAGTCATTTAATAATGAAAATACAAAAATAATTTATATAGAAAATAGATGAAAGTGAGTGAACAGTACAGAACGAGCAATGGTAAAACCGACAGCTTTACTTCGATTATTTGGTAAATACTAAAAAAGATGTTTTATTAACGACCGTCTAGCTCTGATAATAATATGTTACATGAACACGTATATATAATACCGCCAAGAGAGTTATTTTCTATCGTTTTACACTTCTCAGTTCCTATAGTATATCTTACATATGATCGGTGATATATTGTGAAATCATCGACAGCTTTGTGTTTGGTTTTATTGAGAGCGTTTATAAAGCTTATAGATGATTGTCTGCGCCTGTCAGGGCGTAATTAATCAAGAAACCATTTATCTCTATTTGTCTGCATAAAGGCAATTCATAAATAGTTATTCTTTACTAGGGCGGATCGTGCGGCCATGATTAATGACATCTGATTGTTAAGACGCTCAACAATTAAAACGTAACAGTTACCATGGTGATTTTGTAGTTCTATAGCGGCTTGGTGGTCTAAGGTGTTGCCTCAATATCACTTACCTTTCACCGCTGAGGAAGTGGATTCGAGCCAAGGTCGGTCCAGCAGCTTTATGCCAGAAAGTTTGCCCATTTTCTTAATGAATGATAACGGTTCTAGTCCGATTTATTCTGTGAACTTCTTTTCAAATAAAAATGAGATTTATTTGTAATATGCTGAACTTGGCGTTTAACCCAATTAACATTTCAAATTGGTATGACTATAATGAAACGAACTTTATCAGGACGAATGTTTAATTCCTTGAACACGTTTATTTTCCGCATAAGACCCAGAATGAGGTAAAATATAACTTAAAATGTCAACATATCATTTATATTTTTCAATGTTCACACGTACCATATAAGGTCCATATAATGTTGTATATAAAGTCCCGATATCTCATACACGTTCCCGTAAAAGTTACAATATTAGGTTCAAAAGTTCTACTTAATACCTGTAGTATGATATTTTATATATTGATTCAGCTTGTGCTGTGTGTTGTGGCTGTGTCCTTGTAATGTTTGTGGCAACGTTAATTGTCGCACCAAACGTTAAATGTCGCACCCAACGTTAATTGTCGCACCAAACGTTAAATGTCGCACCAAACACGTTAATTGTCGCACCCAACATTAATTTTCGCACTCAATGTTAAATGTCGCACCAAACGTTAAACGTCGCACCAAACGTTAATTGTCGCACCAAACGTTAAATGTCGCACCCAACATTAATTATCGCACTCAATGTTAAATGTCGCACCAAACGTTAATTGTCGCACCAAACGTTAAACGTCGCACCAAACGTTAATTGTCGCACCAAACGTTAAACGTCGCACCAAACGTTAAATGTTGCACCAAACATTAATTATCGCACTCAATGTTAAATGTCGCACCCAACGTTATTTGTCGCACCAAACACGTTAAACGTCGCACCAAACGTTTATTGTCGCAGCAAACGTTAAATGTAGCACTCAACGTTAATTGTCGCACCAAACGTTAAATGTCGCACCGAACGTTAAATGTCGCACCGAACGTTAAATGTTGCACCAAACACGTTAATTGTCGCACCCAACATTAATTATCGCACTCAATGTTAAACGTCGTACCCAACGGTATTTGTCGCACCAAACACGTTAAACGTCGCACCAAACGTTTATTGTCGCACCAAACGTTAAATGTCGCACCCAACGTTAAACGTCGCACCAAACGTTAATTGTCGCACCAAACGTTAAATGTCGCACCAAACGTTAATTATCGCACTCAATGTTAAATGTCGCACCCAACGTTATTTGTCGCACCAAACACGTTAAACGTCGCACCAAACGTTAATTGTCGCACCAAACGTTAAATGTCGCACCAAACGTTAAATGTCGCACCAAACACGTTAAGTGTCGCACCAAACATTAATTATCGCACTCAATGTTAAATGTCGCACCAAACGTTAATTGTCGCACCAAACGTTAATTGTCGCACCAAACGTTAATTGTCGCACCAAACGTTAAATGTCGCACCAAACGTTAAATGTCGCACCAAACACGTTAATTGTCGCACCAAACATTGATTATCGCACTCAATGTTAAATGTCGCACCCAACGTTATTTGTTTCACCAAACACGTTAAACGTCGCACCAAACGTTAATTGTCGCACCGAACGTTAAATGTCGCACCAAACACGTTAATTGTCGCACCCAACATTAATTATCGCACTCAATGTTAAATGTCGCACCCAACGTTAATTGTCGCACCAAACACGTTAAACGTCGCACCAAACGTTAATTGTCGCACTCAGCGTTAAATGTAGCACCAAACACGTTAACTGTCGCACCCAACGTTAATTGTCGCACCAAACACGTTAAACGTCGCACCAAACGTTAATTGTCGCACTCAGCGTTAAATGTAGCACCAAACACGTTAATTGTCGCACCCAACGTTAATTGTCGCACCCAACACACTAAGTGTCGCACCCTACATGTTAAATGTCGCATCCAACGTGAAATATCGCACTCAACGTTAATTGTCGCACCCAACGTTAAATGTCGCACGTTAAATGTCACAACCGACGTTAAATGTCGCACACATTGTATACTGTTGCAAACAATGTTAAATAATTTAAAGGGATTATATTGGCATATTACCGGCAATTCCCCGTCCTAAATACACACGCCAAGCATGAAGATACACTTATAACTTAGAGATATACGCCTCTAAAGTGTCTAATTGCATAACCTCTTTATTACAAACATCGGATTTGTGAGGCCACGTTTTTGATTTTGTTTACCTTCGCCATTTTCAACAAACCGCGTTCGGGTTTCCGATCAATCATCGGATAACGTCGAGATGACTCGTTCCCGATCTCGTTTTCGAGGCTTTGTTCGGAAAGTTTACGGAGTTCAATGTAAACATTGCACAATACTTTATTGCGGGACGTATTAAAGTTTCGGCCAATATTCAAATTATTGTTTATTTGATAACTTTCAAGTAAAAAAGGTTATACGTCAATACATAAGCATTATTTTGTGCACACTGACGCTAAATGTCGCAACAACGTTAAATGTCGCATTGACGCTGTCGCAACCAACGTTACCAACTCCACGGACTGGTTCACCCTACTTCCGGTTCGGAGAAAGTGAGCACTCCTGCCTTTGACTACCATTTTGTTTATTTTGCTACGGAGTAAATGGATTCCTGGTTTCCAGCTCCGTGTCAATCTTACATTGAATGCTGGGTATAATACGCAGCCCCAAATGTAATGCAAATCTGCAAACATTATAGAGGACTTCCGAATGATTATCAACAATAAGCGAATACACTCACGCTCAGTCCCATTCTGGCAGGTATTTCTTGCATCAGAATTGAACATAGTTTACATATTTCTATGTGTCATAATGCTTGTTCAGGCTTCAAAGTCTATTTATGAATGGAAAGTGTTTTCGTAATACTGCGCTAACCTCTATCTTGAACCCCCGATCGTAACCAAAGAAAAACATACGGGCTGAATTTCCGGCTCAAATATTGACATTCTTAGATAAACTACATATTTTTATTAAAGTATTTTAAAAAAATAAGACAAATATTAAAACTTTATAAAAACGTGCTAAAAGGTTAATACGTGCATCAACTACTATAGTAAGCCCAACGGAAATGGACGCCAATTGCAGCAGGAGTCACATTCAAGAAACGTAGACTGGCTACTGTATCCAGATTACAACGTTTCATGCCACACCAACGTAAAATGTCGTAACCAACGTTAAGTGTCGCAAGGGAACTAAATGTCGAAACCAACGCTAAATGTCTAAACCAACGTTAAATGTCGCAACCAACATTTTACATCGCATGACTGACGTTAAAGCCATCTGTTGCTATATGTCGCAAGATTTGTACCATCGTTATATGTCGCAACCCTAACACTAAATGTCGCACTGTTTTATAAGCGCAAAAAATAGTTAAGTATCATACTCTTTATCAAACTCGTTTGTAATTACCATCCCCGACAATGTTGTATGTGTTGTGTGTAGGATGGGGAGTGGGGTTGGGGTTGGGGTTGGAGATATTGATGTAGGAAAATATTGTTTTAATTGCAATACAATTTTTCTATGATATGCACTATTCTATTTGTCATATCACTTGGTTGGCATTCCAGTGGACGCGGGTTTGATCCTCTGTCACGTCAATGGAATTCTTTAAAGTATTTCCCACAGTACTTAAATTACTAATAGTCTTTAGGATTAGATATTAAACTGATGTCTCGTGTATCGATGTTGACACCGGGCATGTAAAATAACCTTCATGATTGCTTCTTGAATGGAGATTCTTCTGTACAGTCAAACATGTGTTAGTGGTCACTTCTATTAAGCAACCACTTGTCTTAAACAGCCACATTTTCTATTTACCATTTCTATAATTTTAATTTTAATCAACCTGTCTTAAGCAGCCACCTGCCTTAAACGGTCACTTCGGCTCTTTCCCTTGAGTGGCTGCGTAAGACAGGGTTGACTGTATATTACACCTTCTTCAGTCAAGCAAAGAGCCCTCGAGTTCTAAAATATTGATTCCATCACATAGATATATGCATATATATAGTCTACAGATGTATCGAAGAAACCGATGTTTGATAACAGAAACTGTCCGGGTGTTACAACCATCTAGATTTATCGAAGCACTTTGGTGTCTCTTTAGATGACACTCAGATGAAAAGAGGAAATGCATAAACCCAACTTTAAACACCGTATTCAGTAAACTCTTGTCGCTATATCACATAAAAATTGCAGCCTAATCTCTGACAACGGGGAAGCATCAAACTCAAAATTGTAACGTACATTTGAATACCGAAGATTATAAATAGTATCATTATTACGATTCGACCAACAATTCCTATTAACATGGTAGGGATGGTCAAAATACACATAACCTAACGGTGAATTGATATTTATCATAATTAAGACCCCAATATTTAATTCGTGAATATTTATGATAATGGTAATACATCATAATTCGTTGTTTGTTAACGTACCCTTACAACTTCTTCATGATACTTTACTCCCCATATTTCAGCGCGGTCAAGTAGAATAAGGACTCTTAATGAGTCGAGTTCGTTTAACTATCAAGATGAGCTCAAAGTACAAGGCAAAGTTATCGGTTAATGAAACAGCAAACCACGCACGTTTACTTCTCTCGACATGATATCATCCAGGTTCTTGAGAAACCAGATAAGAGTCATACATACTTAAGTTAAAATGACTTGTTACAATCAAATACAAACAAAATTTTAGTTTGATAAGAAATACAATTTATACCGTTCCAGATTATACTTAGCATTAGCACGACTATATAGTGAACTCCCCATCCCGCTCTCTCTCTTTCGACAGTGTCACTATTGTAACGACAATGTCAATAGTGTACAGACAACGTAACTATTGTTACGGCAATGTCAATATTGTACCGACAATGTCGATATTATACCGACAACGTCAATATTGTATCGACAATGTCAATATATATTATACTTCTACGCTAACACAATATTCAATGCATTACATAAATTTAGTTTGTCATATTTTGTACATGGAAACGTTGTCCATTACAGAGATTGAGAAAAAAAATCAGAGATAGAGAAATAGATATAAACATTATTGTTTATAATAATGTTTTTTTATGTATTGTTAAGCTTATTTATCACTTGTGAACTTGTATACCCTTTTTCACGTAAATGGTGGAAATAACGGGTGCACCGTTGACCTAATGTTTATCTTCTCTAGGCGTCACGTCTCATTACACAGTTACGCCCCTTTCTTCCCACTGTAACATGATTCTAACGCTTAAAAAGGCCTAAGTAATTTGGCTGCGGTTTTGAAATATTTTCAAAATGGTTCATAGTGGTTGTGATTTCTTGCTGCAGATGAGTAGAGCAATAATACATTACTGGTGTTAAAAAAGTGACTTTTATAGGATTTCAACATATGCATGTATTTATGAGCATTTGAGGACTTCTTTTTTCAAAAAAGTTCAGGGTGTCACTGCACCCTCTTTAAAAATAAAAACAACAAGCTGGTCAACCTACCAGTTATTGTGCATTTCTATGTGGGTAAACATTCCTGCTATAAAAAAATACTTTAGAAAAATTCTATGTGGAATTCATT
Source organism: Panopea generosa (assembly GCA_029582155.1). Classification (NCBI taxonomy): domain Eukaryota; kingdom Metazoa; phylum Mollusca; class Bivalvia; order Adapedonta; family Hiatellidae; genus Panopea; species Panopea generosa. The sequence goes on from CM055907.1 coordinate 59,172,635, forward strand.
TTTTGCCATGGACAATCTAGACCTTATTTTATATAGAACAAAGAACAAAGAACAAAGTTCAACTGTGTAGTGTGACCACTAGGGGGTACTGGGTTTGTTTGAGCAACTAATTGAATTTGCCAAAACAATAAGAATATATATATGGCGGTCGTCTGAATAAAATAAACTCCGTCCATTTGTCATGTTTAGTAAATATATCTTATATGTTTTCGTATAAACATTGACATGTTGCTATGGTAATATCGTATATGTTAAGGTTACAGGGATTATAGATTATAAGCTTGTCTAACAAACGGGTGTTTTTTACCTTAAATATTCTTTAATATGTATTGTATACTTTCTAAATTCTATAATTCAAAACAACGTTTATATGCTATCGGATTTGTCTTTTATAAAATGTTGACATTAATCACAAGAAATAAAAAAAGTTCAATATATCATACTAAATAACCCCCATGTTTTAACATGCATAATAATTTCCCATTATTTTTTTTATAGATAGATATTAAAGCCGGTTTTAATCTTGTCTAAGAATAGTTTTATTGTAAAGCCCTAAACTACATAATCGTATAAGACATTTATTTGTTTTAACTCACAGTTAACGTTTCAAACCACTATACATTTTCCATAGGACTCAAAACACAGCAAAAAAACAAAATCTGCAGCCTGTGTCTGGGCACAAATTCTTCATTTGTTCAAGCTATTCAATTATAAAGGGAAAACATATTTTAACCGGATTATTTTTCAAATTCAATGCTTTTGTGAGACCTATCAATTTCCAGAGTAATAAAATGTCAACTATTCGCTCACGATGTGGTTCGAACCAACAATTCTGAAATGACACAAAATTGCCCAGAAATCTGGTATCAGCATCAAACTTTCAGTGGGTGATTTCTAAAATACCGACCACTCAACACATGGTACGTTAAATAAATAACTGCAATACAAAGCTCTGAAACAAAGAAGAAAAAGAGAATTAAAGTTTTTATCTACCTCCTTCATCTGTTGGTTCGGTGTACTCAAGGGAGATAATAGTGATGTGAGTACTGTACTTGTTCACGGTTCGTGATACGAGCATGGTCACCAGGATACGTATCGTTCAAAGTGCACGGCTTCAACAACATCGTACAAAATGTTATCATAACAGTTATATCTAGAGTAATACAAACACAGCAGAAATTAAGCCCGGGAACAGTCAGTAATCATTGCACATAACCTCTACATGTCCTTCGTCATCTTACCATTAAATACGACTGTGTAAATAAAAACATCCCACCGGACTAGCATCTCTTTACAAACACATATATATTATTCAAGACACAGATGTGAACAGGAAAAGAAACAAGTGATGCTGTACACAGATGTGCACGGTGATTTTTCAGAAGTAACAACAGCAAAAGTATAAAGAATATGGGTATCCTGTACTTCGTTTTGTTTAAAGCTGTTTGGAATGAATGCTTGACCATTAAAAAAAGAAAGAGACGCATTTTATCATGCTGTTTGTTAGTTTCAGAATAATGAATAATACAGGCATGTATAAATTTATTATATAAATGAGCTTGTCAGAAAATTATATAAATATTACGGTAATAACACTATGGTAGGTCCTTCAGTAACTAGTGTCTGAGTCAGAACCAATTAGCTCAGTCCGCGTCTGATTATCAATCCAGGGATGTTGAGCTCGAATACCCGCCCGGCAACAGTTTTCATAATGATTGATATACGATATTGTGTTTCAGAATCATTCGTCTCAAACCGCTTATAGACCACTAACAAGTGAGAGAGTTATCAGTTACTTGCGATTATCCTTTAAGTATTGGTCAGCCTTCCAGGTTCCTAGGAAAGAATGTTGGATTTCCTGATTCAAAGAAACACACAGACCAAACGAGGCTGTACTACTCCTACTTACCAAAATCCCTTGGAGTATACATAAAAAAATGTTGTACCCAAACATAGAATTAAGAGTAAATAAGAAACTGACTTAAATTGTAATAAAATTAAATATTAAACTTTTTTCACTGACTTTAAAGCCATTTTACACACGTAAAATCTGAGTGAAATAAATGTTCTTCTGTCAGTAACTGCTAACTGTCAGTAAACTGTCTAACTGTTAGTAACCGTTAACTGTGAGTAACTGTCTAACTGTCAATAACTGTCTAATTGTCAGTAACTGTTTAACTGTCAGTAACTGGCTAACTGTCAGTAGCTGTCTAACTGTTATTAGCTTGCTAACTGTCAGTATATTTTAGTAGCCGTAAACTGTCATTCACTGTCTAATTGTTAGTAACTGGCTAATTGTCAGTCACTGGCTTACTGTCAGTAACAATCTAACTGTCATTAACTCGCAAACTGTCAGTAGCTGTCTAACTGTCAGCAATTATCTAACTGTCAGTAACTGTTAACTGTCAGTAACTGTCTTATTGTCATTTACTGGCTAATTGTCAGTAACTGGCTAACTGTCAGTTACAGTTTACTGTGAGTAACTGTCTTACTGTCAGTTACTGGCTAATTGTCAGTAACCGTTGACTGTCAGTTACTGTTTCTTAATATCAGTAACAAGGCTTACTGTCATTAACTGTCTAGCTGTCAGTACATTGCTAACTGTCAGTCACTATCTAACTGTCAGTCGTCACTTTCTAACTGTCAGTAACTGTATAACTGTCCATAGCAGTTAACTGTCAATCACTGCTTACTGTCAGTCACTGTTTAACTGTCAATCACTGCTAACTGTCAGTCACTGTCTGACTGTCAGTCACAATCTATCTGTCAATAACTGCTAACTGTCAGTCACTGATAACTGTCGGTATCTTGATAACTGTCGGTACTAGCTTACTGTCAGTACTGGCTTACTTTCAGTACTAGCTTGCTGTCAGTACTGCTGACTATCAGTACTGGCTTACCATCAGTACTGGCTAATTGTTGGTATTGATTAATTATCAGTACTGGCTTACTATCAGTACTGTCTTACTGTCAGTAACCAGGTGTGTTTCTGCCTATACAGCTAAACACAAAATCAGCTGGCCTACTATCAGTACTGGCCTACTGACAGTAACTGTTTAACTATCAGTACTGGTATATTATGAGAACTGGCTAACTATCAGTACTGGCCTACTGTCAGTAACTGTTTAACTATCAGTACTGGCATATTATGAGTACTGGCTAACTATCAGTACTGGCTTACTGTCAGTAACTGGCTAATTACCAGTTACTTAAATTTTGAACCGTGATCGATGTTTCATAGTAATTTCTGCCATACTTGATATGCTTTAAACTTATATATTTACATCGATTTTGAAACAAATTCTTACAAGTAAGACACATCCGGTTTCAAATCTTCCTGGGTAGAACCATACCAAGCATATGCAGATAAAATGTCTTGCTGAATGACACTACACATACACATAACCATGACGGAGGATCGAACCAACGACCCTTCTATCTTGGAACCGATGCTCTAACACTGGAACATATGTATATAGGTCCTCCCATTGCTACGATCGTGGGCTCGACTCCGGTGTGTAAGGTAATCGCCACCTCTTCTCTTGATGTATATTATTTAATCATGACAAAATATACAACGATTATGGGACATATGCCACATGTACATGCAGTATTGGTTTTCACTTTATCCGGATTAAAACAAGGTACTCCTATGAAATTGGCCGTTCCAAAGCGGCAGCTATGTCTGTTCTTTGTATTGGTGTTTTGATGCTGTTATTGTGTCCCTTTGAATTCTACATCTCCTGTTTAATATACATTTTCTTCATTTTGAGATTTGATCTTCCCGCACGATATTTATTATTATATTTGTAATTCTCCAAATATCCATGTTATCGTTTGTTGTTGTGTTCATTATACTATGGGATAATTTATAACCGCATGTAATCTGTAGCTCTCCCGATTGGGTCCGTTAAATAGCAATGTTGGGAAAGCCCTATTTGAGCACGTTGATTGGTCAATTGCGTCACCTCAAAGTTTGAATGACGTCACATTTAAGTAAGCATTCAATGCTATGAATTTAGGGACAGGCATAGAATTCCCTCCTTTTTCATTAGGTGTTAATATGACTGATTCTGGAAATAACAGGTTCTTGGATAGACTAATTGTACGGGAGAGCTGGGTCCGTTCTCAGGCTACAGACTACTGTAGTACGGAACCAGCTCTCCCGATTGTGTGCAATGAGTTTGATTGGTCAGTTGTTTCAGGAAAGTTTAAATGGCGTCACAATGTAGTAAGCATACAAAAGCTCTGAACTGTGGAACAGCCATGACATTCCCTGCTTTTTCATTGGATTTTAATACACCAACCTGATTCGGGAGATTTGAGGGACTGGGATAGACTAAGACAGTTCTGTAGGTATCAATCTTTATGTTTCATTCTGCATATCATTTTGTTGATATGTTCTTTTTTAAATATGTTTTTTTTTTTTTATGTAAATGAAAGTTGAGCCATCAGTACGACTTCCTGTTGCCGTCATGTACGTGCTACCTTTATCGATTGGTATACCGTAAAATTATAATTACTCGATTTTTATTTTGCAGGGATGCCGATACCCAATTTCAAGAAAGGTGAAAAACGATGAAGCAGATGTCGTGTTGCCGGGGAGTTGTTTCATAAACTTAAGTTGTGAATTATTGATCGTGGCATGATACTGCCATTTTATCTCGCTTGACAGTTTGTTTTAAGGTCTCCAAAGGTGATCATAAACTGTTATTAATGGGGCCAATTACTACAAAAATAGATTTATTGCCCTGAGAGAAGCTGCACTCTTTGTCTACCAGTCACATGTATCAACGTTAATAGAATCATGTGATGAACTTGTAACTAAAATAATTGGTAAATGTTTCCTAAAGCTGTGTTAGATTCTTGATTAAAATTAATAAGATAGTGAAATAAATTGACTTCATGACGACGAAACGCAAATCTGACTTGCGTCAGATAGACGTACATGCATGTAACTATTTTATTCGAATACATACGAGGTGTGTCCAAGAAGTTCGTGGATACATTCTTTTACAAATAAACTAACACAGTTACTAGGATAATACATACATTGCCGGAATCGGATATCTTTTCTCGAAAAAAAGGGAACAAATTATCAATTTATAATGAAAAAGAAGGATATTGTGCATAATTATATACAACGACTAACCACTTAGCGGCCCAGGTCAGAAAAGACCGTATATCGGTACCCATACTAACATTTTATATTGCCTATGTTTTGGCGCAAAACAAAATGTCTTCTTATTGCTTCGAACGGTTATCCCGACGTAATATTATATAATTTTTAAAGATATTGTCAATTTTGTTTATATTTAACATGGGAATTTTTAAACACACCTGCAAACAATTTGAAGTAAATTGATGACGCCTTTTGACGCCGCGGAATAACGGACGGTCATAAAAATGTGTGGTTCGCTCGGGAAAACGCCCATGGCTACAACGAAAGACGAATATAGAGCGGAAAGACAGGATATCACCAACAACGCACTCACGATTTTCCTACGCTATTAAAACAAAGAACGGCATGATCTGACCACCATGTAGTAAATCATTCGAGTATATTTGTGACTCGATATTTTGAAAATAAGTCTGCAGGCATGAGAAAAATATTACGCACGTTGTATGTTACTTTGGGAAACTTTAAGACGTATTGGAAGTTACGTCACGATATCGTGGCGGCGCCGTGACCTGGGCCGCTGGGTATTTAGTCGTTGTATGCAATTATGTATAAAATCAGTCAGCAAATTATTAATTTGTTGCTTATTTTACGAAGAAATATGTCCGATTACGGCACTTTTAGGATACACCTCGTATTTTCTTTATATTTTGTATACAATTTGCAGTTAGTTTAAATATATTACATGTAAACTTCATTTTCATATTTTTGTTTTATCCATCAATACAACTCTAGTGGGGTGGTCTTTGTCCGGGGTGATTTTTGTCCGCCTTCCTTCTATTTCATCTGTAAAGATTGATTAATTTCAGTATATAAATTCAGAACAATAATCCACGAACAAATTACTATTGGCATGTGGTTATATAGTAGTCATAATGGAGCAGGGCATGATTAACTCAAATGGTAGCGCGTCTGACTATCAATCCAGAGGTCGTGAGTTCGAATCCCCGCCCGGTCGAAGTCTCCGTGATGATAGATATACAACATTGCGTCTCATTATCATTCGTTTTCCACCGATAATTCACGTTAGAAAGTATAAGTTACTTACGGAGGGATGTTCTCGAGTAATTGTTAACCTTCCAGGATCTCAGGAAACAGTAGTTATGTTAACTGATCGTCTGTTAGCCATCGATGATATAAAATTGCGCTAAATATTCATTCAAACAACCAATATTCATAATGGTTATGCACAAGTGTATACAATTATAATATTAAAATATTGACTGAGTCTATTTGGTGATATATAGATGGCTGTTTGAAGTTTTACCTTTCGGCAAACAATGGACAGGTTAAGCAAACAAAACCTCAATTCTGATCTACTGTATCAGTACATTCTGCACTAAATATTTTATGTCAATTCATTGTCACGTGATTTATTCCTGACCGTGTCAGTAGAATAACACCCATTTCTATCATGTTCTAATTTCTGACAGTAGTCAACCATTAACTTATATAAGTTGTTAAAGGGACATTCGCCAGTTTTGATCAATTTGTGTTAAACAAGTTATTACAGCTTAGAAAATTAAAATAACATATAAGTATGAATTCACAGCCAACTATTTTGGAAAGGAAAACTTATTTCGTATTGTTGAAATGCATTCTTTTTCACAAGTCTTTCACTAGGAGCGCTAGTGTAGTGTATAGAGTGTTTGTCGCTTATGTCAGAGGCTTCTGGTGCGATCCCCAGCTCCATCCGACACCTCTCAAATGCCAACACTCAGTACCGGGTCTACCGAGGAAGTTGGCTCGAGAGCGGTTCATATAAATTCTGATCTTTCATGGCAATCAAGCTAAAATAAATCGGTATGAATAAATTTAAGCGTACTATATTTTTATCACTATGATGGTATTACATGTAATAGTTCATAATGAATATTAATGTGTATATGGTTAGATCGCATCAGCGACAGAACCCTATATAAAGGCTACTTGATCATGACTATGAGCGCTGCCATATTGAGACGTAGCGATCACGTGTTGAAATATTTCAATTCGCCATAAAGAGGTGGTCATTGCTTTTCAAAGGATTGGTGTGGTACTACAACCAGGCCCGGTTCCAGCTGACCGGTCATTTCCCGGCTGCAATTAAAAGGCAAATGCGATATGTGTAATAATGATTGCAGCGTTTAATTACTATTAAACACACTCCATTTGCATTCTACCTGCAGCTGGAATTTAACTGGATCAGCTGGAACATGATCGGGTTTTGGTATCACACATGCATTTAGTACCCGGTGCGCAGTTGTTTTTATTCCTACATTCACTCAAATATTGTATCTTATACTATTAAACAAGCGTATTTCATAGAACCCTAACTTACATCTTCATTCATTCTAATTGTCATCTCCTTTATAAGACCTAACTATTGGATGCTTTTTAAAAAGCATCCAACTTGTTTATAACAGTTTTACTGATATATTCTGGCGTGATAGCTACTTCTGTATTAAAATGTAAATTAGTTCTTAAATATTAAGTTTCAGATATTATTGCTTGCAGATGAAAACTTTTGTCCCCGGTGGCCTTAATATGACGCTAATTATTAAAAAAAAATATATATATTTGATTTTACTTTAATACATGATAAATGTATCTGATGCCGAACGTAAATAGAAGAAATCATATGCTATTTATCATTTAATACGAAACATACTATATCATGTTAATAAAGACTATTATAGACATGTACTATACTTATATATAAAATTTTAATATTATAATGAAAAATTGTCAAAAAAAAGTGGCCAAGTTTTTGATTTAGGCACTACATCTAAAAATGATTGTTCTACCATTCATCATTTTGTAATACATTTATTATTGTACTGTTATGTACATCTCACTCACTCACTCACTCACTCACTCACTCACTCACTCACTCACTCACTCACTCACTCACTCACTCACTCACTCACTCACTCACTCACTCACTCACTCACTCACTCACTCACTCACTCACTCACTCACTCACTCACTCACTCACTCACTCACTCACTCACTCACTCACTCACTCACTCACTCACTCACTCACTCACTCACTCACTCACTCACCCACCCACCCACCCACCCACCCACTCACTCACTCACTCACTCACTCAAACATATCAACCAAAAATCCATCCAAAACCCTCCCTCACTCACTAACTCTGATAATGATGAGGAATTGTTAAATCAATAAAATATGTCTGTGTCTAATTAAAAAAATTGCCGTGTATCCTTTGAAAGTATTATATTGGCAAGTAACACAAACACGCTGGATTAACAGCGTGTTTGTGTTACTTGCCAATATAATCCCTTTAAAAAACATTTTAGTTGATTCAATTGATCTACCTATATTTGACCTGCGGCTTTCTTTCACAATGAAGTAGTTTCGGTTCAATAATTGTGATACAATCTAAGTGGCAGGTGTGACACAGGTAAATGACATGTTCAAAGTTTATAGCACAAGGGTAAATAACAAAGTAAGTGTTCAGACACGTATATGCAATTATTGGTATTATTGGCAATGGTGCACAGGTATATGGTATTAACTGTGAATGATGTTTATGTTTCATTAAATTTTATATTTTGATATGAAAAAAAAATCGTACTTTCAAATATTTTGTAACAATGTATGCATACAGTTTACCTAAAATCTCACGTACTCGTTTAGTACTCTTTTACACCAATGTAAATGAAAAATAAAATGAACCATTCATTTTTCACGTGGTTTGAAATATATATATATAAAAGAAACATTTTTTTTATTCAATATTGCAATAGAATTGTCGCTAGGCCGAGTGATTCAGAAATCCCAAAACAGTTACATGCAAGGTTAAAACTACCTTTTTCGGGACATTTATTATTTAATTTATCTATATGCGTCCAAGTATTAGTTTCAATTAAATGATATTTTTAAACATTTGTAGCTGTATGTGCATGTTTTTTTTTAAATTTTTTTTTATATAAAACCAGCATTTTAGACAAAATAAAAGAACAATATGATGTTGGTAAGCGGGGTAAAAATTACTATACGATAACTGTCATTTTTCTGCTGTTGATTAAACATACATTGATAATGGAAAGATTCATCTAATTTTATCCACAGGAAAAAAATGACAAAAACTATTGTAATCGTCTTTAACACATTTGACCATATAACAATATGACTTCATAGAAAAACTTTAAAAAAAAGCATAAACAATTACAAACTTGTCAACAGAGAAAGGCAACCCCTGTTTTGGAAATATCAGTTCTAACATCTTTAAATGTAGAAATTGATATTTCCTTTTTTTAGTATTTCTTTTGGGTAAAAAACTGAAGAAATATGACTATATTTAACCTTTTTTGTCATAGGTGACCCCAAATACACACTTAAGGATACCTTTTTACCATTAAGAAGAGTTATTTCCCTTTCCAATATAAAAAAAGAAATAAAGGCCTAGTGGTTAAGGCGTCCGTCTCAGAAGTAGGAAGTCGAAAGCTCGAATCCCGGTGGAAGCACTTGTTTTTTTCTGATGCGGCCGATTGCTCAACCAGCAGCTAGTTTAATTGAGGGGTACTGAATGTCCTACAGCCTGACGCCTGGTAATGATAGATTTCGTGAAGTAACTGTATACAGAATAAAGGTGTCTCATGAGCCCAGTGTTGCTGACCCTTTTAACAGGGTTGACACTATAATAAACAAACGTTTTACTTTACTTTACCTTAAAGTATCTGCAAACATTTTTTAATTTATATATACATCATAAACATGACTACCATCAATACATAGTATTCAGAAATAATGAAGGGTCCTCCGTGGTCGAAGGTCACTTACAATATGTACCTCTCGCAGCTCAGGCCGTAGGTTCGAGTTCCACTCGCTCCAAAACCATAATATGAGAAAGAGCTGCTTGTGGAAGGACAATGTTTTTTTCTGAGATTCATACTTAGGTATTCCTTCATCTAAAAAAAAACTTGATAAGCCATAATATAACCCATCGTCAGATACCCACGGGTGTCATCTTCGAGTCTCTCCATCCATCATGTGATGAATGTCGAGTATCGGAATGGATTACCGGTGGGTAATCGACGATGGATATAACCTGAATTATGTTGAAAATGACGTTAAACCTTTAAGTTAATAAAAAAGAAATGTTCACACTGATTGTCACTTATCCCTTTAAATCGACAAGTACCTGTGTGTGTGTATAGGATCTGTCTACCAATACGCTTAACATTATTTGTGTTGGACATTTTACTACTTCACACAAGCTTAAAATACCATAGCTCTAACCGTAACGCTTTAAACGGGTAAAATGGGTTATTTTTTTTTATTTTAGTTTATCTAAGTGCGTTTGTGAATTCTTTAACAATAACATATTGGAGATAATAAACTATTCAAAGCAAAGTGATCAACAAATAAAGCATAATGTTTTATTGTTTTATTTTTTTTATCTCAATTCTGTACGTTGTTCAAGGCGTAGAGGAAGTGTCCGTACAATCACCTGTTGGTGAAATTGTTGGAACTGCAATAACTTTAAATTACGGCGGAAGTCGGTACTCAGTGACGCAGTTTCTCGGTATTCCCTTCGCTGAATCAACTGATGGACCAAGACGCTTTGCCAAACCAGTTAAAAAGCCTCCATTCACCTCGCGATACTTTGCCAACACAGCTCTACCGTTCTGTCCTCAAGGCGTTGGTGGGACAGATAAATCGAACATGAACGATGACTGTTTACATCTCAATATATACGTGCCAGGAAAACCATCAAGCTCGAATTCTTTAGCGGTTATGATATGGATTTATGGCGGTGGATTCCAGATTGGAAGTCAAAATGGATACCAGTCGCCACCATTTGCGGCCGTTAACAACGTCATATATGTTACAATAAATTACAGACTAGGCCTGTTTGGTTTTTTAGCAAACAGCGATGAAGGTTTGTCAGGTAATTATGGTCTTTGGGATCAGCACATGGCTATTCAATGGGTACATGACAATATCAGAGCGTTTGGAGGTGACACGAACAACGTAACAATTTTCGGAGAATCGGCTGGGTCTGCTAGCGTCATATACCAAGCACTTTACCCAGGAAATGATGGTCTTTTTCAACGTGTAATTGCGGAAAGTGGATCCCCCCTTTGCCCTTGGGCGTTTACGGATGCACCAGGACTGTTGTTTGAAGAACTGCTAAAGAAGACAAACTGCCTGCCCGAACAAACGAACGACATAATGGCATGTTTGCGTACTTTGAGTACGGAGTATTTGCTACAAGTCGCCGCTCCTGAATACCTACCCGTTGTTGATGGCGATTTTCTAAAAATAGCTCCTAGTGAATTATGGAATAATCCCAAGCACCCGGAAGTGTTGAATGTATTACACCATTTCGGTAATATTGATCTCATTCTTGGAATAAATAGTTACGATGGTGCAATGTGGTCTTCATTGCCAGCCGATTCAGACGATAGAGGCATTACTTACGAAGAGTTTGAAGCGTTCATACCTTATTACATTAGCTCGTTTACGGGAAGGTTTACGGGAAATACATCTAGTCTGATGATCGATTCCGTTATGCACCAATACACTGACTGGTCAGATCCAAACAACCCATTCACTACCAGGCAAATGTATCTTGATATGGTTAAAGATACTATGTTTACCACGTGTATCACCACGATGGCTAAAGTACATGCGCAGGCAAACGGAACCGGAAGTAGTTATCTTTTCGAATTCGATCACAGACCCAGTTTTTCAACAAATCCTGCATGGGTGCGTGGAGCAAACCATGGAGATGAGATTGTCTTTGTGCTTGGGTTAATAGGATATCTGCCCATGGAAGTCACACTGGAAGAAATCACGCTATCACTCACGATGATGAATATATGGACACGCTTTGCTAAAACAGGGTGAGTAAATATGCAATTTAAGACAAATCACGCTCAAACTATTCCTGGTTTGAACCAGTACGAAGCATATGCTGAAAAAATGTCTTGCTCAAGGACAACCCTCATAGTCGTGGCAAAAGATCACACCCACGACCCTCCTATCAGGGATTCGGTGCTCTACCACTAAACCACGTGCTCCACACAATTGTCTTATACTGTCATGTACAAAGTTTGATAGTGCTACTCTATATTTTGACGAAGCTTTGGAAACACTCACGTGTCAGGTTAGTTGTTCGTTCAATACGAAGTGTACAAATTTTCAACAAATTTTCAGTTACATCATAATGGTCACCTTTAAAAAGTATTATAAATGTTTGCTACACTAAAGTAATATGTGACAGATACATAGTGTGGTATCTCCAACAAGACATTTTGTACCATGTGAAACCGTGAAACCATTTCCAGAATTTTATCTCCGAACTCGGCTCTTACAAATTATTTATAATCATGCATTTGGCATGCGGGACCTTCTTTTCGTTTAGTCGAATGAGAAAATATATCTTTTTTTGCATGTTATATGAAACGAAATAACCAATTTATGCTTTCGATTGAGTAAAGAAATCATAAAGTGGCCGTCTCAAATCGCATACTAGTACCTCTCACTACGGACTGTAAGTCCGGGACCAGCTCGGATATGAGATATTATAAGAATCATTGCAGAAGGACGATAGTTCTGCTTCTCAGATTTCGTAAGTGACTTTCCTAAAACATTAGCTAGTCAAAGCTTGACTCAAAACGTAGACTTCAGCGGTGATAAATCAGTGGTCATTTCACGATATTGACTTAGACCCCTCGGTCATGCAGAACTTATGGGTTATCCTTTAATGTTAAATTTGCTGTAATTTTAAAGGAACTTGAGAAAGGAAATGCAAATTCCATATTGAATGTGTCATTTATTTTTTTATGTTGATAGTAAACCAAATGTATTGATTAGACAAGTCGTTTTTGATTCACATGATTTAAATCCTTTATAAATTCACGTGTACATCCATATATCAATTTTTTACCCATGAAGTTAAGTATTTGTTTTCGATTAATTAACATATTGAAACTTTTCTTTAAAATCAAACGTTGATCTATTTATATATAAATGGCTGAGGCTCGAACCCACGACCCTCCGGTCAGCATCGAATCCATGACCGGAATGACGTGGGTTCGATCCTCTGTCACGGCTATGCCTGGTGTCCTTGAGCAAGACGATCTATCCACATATACTCAGTACTAGTTCTAGCCAGGAAGATCTCGAGCGTGATTTGTATAAGTTGTAATAAATTGTTTCACAATCGAGGTAAAATAATATGTTTAAAATATATATTTATTTTGAATGAGTAGCCTTTTATTTAAAACGTTGTAACGTCCTCCGTGGCCAAGAGTCAAAGGCGGTGTCACTTACCTCTCACCGCTAACGTCGTAAGATCGAGTCCCGGTCGCTCTTACGTATATTTATGTGAGAAAGTTGCCAGTTAATTGCAAAAGGACGGTGGTTCTACTCAGTCTCAGGTCTTCCTCCACCATGACCTGAAATGTGTTAAAAATGACGTTTAACCCCATTCAAAAAAGCTCAGTCGGTTACGCGTCTGACTATCAATCCAGGGGTCGTGAGTTCGAATCCCCGCCCGGCAACAGTCTCCGTGATGATTGGTATACGACTTTGTGTTTCACTATCATTCGTCTCTCACCACTGATTCAAGTGGGAAAGTTATCAGTTACTTGCGGTGATGGGATGTGCTGGAGTACTGGTTAATCCCAGGAAACATTGGTTAGGTTAACTGATCGTCTGTTAGCCCTCGATGGCATAAAATGACGCTAAATATTCAATCAATCAATCAATAAAAAATGACTGGATTTGTATCATGTCTGTTATAAGAGAAAATGCAGCCACGTTTCCTGTTAGCTATTTTATTCTTGTTTTGCATTGAAATAGTGTTTTATATATTTAGTGCATAAAGTATAATAATACAATAAAGACTATACAGTCAATAAACCAAATCATTGATTTGTGTGTAAAATATGACACGATTTGGAGATTAATTCTAAATTAATTGAATTGATTTTTTTTTCATTCAAAATTAACTACAGTTTACTAAATCATATATTATATTAATTTGATAATAAAAAAATATTAAAAGCAGTTGAACTAATATTTATATTAGTGAGTAGCATGTGTGATATCGACTAGGTACAAATAAAGATAACAAATAGAACAGTTGAAATAGACAAAAGTTTCTTTTCAGATAAATCTAAATATATTCACTGATCTCTATTGCAATATATCCATAAATGCGTTTTCAAGTGATGAATGAGAAAGCACTAGGTTCGAAACAACCGTAAGCAAGGTTTAAGCTCCACGGCGGCCATTATTGGTACTGACTGTTAGATTGAACACTTTTTTATTTGCAATATATATGGTAGTCATACATTCAATATACACATTAAATAACAAGTGAAAAGGATTTTGAAGAATAAAGCTATGAATAGCTTATATGTATCTGTTTACAAGGTCGTGACCCCTGTTGTTACTTCATTTGCATATATATAGCGTACTACTTGGGTACTAATTATGAATATTTTGTATACATATAACGATTATGTTTCTGCTACTTTGTTGATTATGCCATTTGTATGTTGCCACTTCTGATGAGCTTTTTCTTATACAGTTAAACCTGTGTTAGTGGTCACCTCTGTTAAGCAACCACTTGCCTTCGACAGTCAACATATTTATTATTTTAGATTTAATCAACCTGAATTAAGCAGCCACCTGCCTTAAAGGTCCATATTTGCTTTTTGCCTCGAGTGTTTGTTTATATTGACATGCTTGACTGTTTGTACTTTAAATATAGTATTCAAATGATATCGAGTAAAATAAAAGGATAAACAACATATTAAACGTTGAAATAATCAGTTGTTTCCTTTCATTATTTTAGCAACCCAAATGAAATTAGCGATTCCAGCGTGACTGAATGGCCAGTTTACGATCTAGAACAACAACAGTATCTAGTATTCAATACCAACATCACCTCACTTCCGGTTATGAATCATATAAGAGCAGACGCCGTCCATTTCTGGAACCACCTGTTTCCACTCATAGATGACATTTCTTCCGCGGACGATCGCTGTGATAACAAGACGGACAGCGGAGGTAATGAGACGAACACAGACGAGACTGGAAACAACGGTAACGTGACGGACACAGATCCAAACATCGGCATTAAAGAAAATATAACTGTATCTACAACTGTTGGTGATATTGTGGGAACGGTAAAGAATATAACACACAACAAATTGCATTATAGAGTTTCAGAATTTCTTGGTATACCATTTGCTGAATCGACGAGCGGAGAGAACAGATTCGCAAAACCTGTGAAAAAAGAGGCTTTCAGCACTCAATATGTTGCTAACCAACGCACGCGCTTCTGTGTACAGATGATGATGTATGTATCTGGTCCGGACGACATGAGTGAAGATTGTTTGCACCTCGATGTTATAGTTCCAGGAAAGGCTTCGGCGTCAAACAAGCATGCAGTTATGATTTGGATCCATGGTGGAGGATTCCAGAGAGGTTTAAAAGATCTATACACTTCGAGGTCATTTTCGGCCTTAAATGACGTGATTCTGGTAACAATAAACTACAGAGTTGGACCTTTTGGATTTCTAGCTAACCCTGGTAACGGTCTCCATGGTAACAATGGACTATGGGATCAGCATATGGCTATCCAATGGGTGCATGATAATATTGCGGCGTTTGGTGGTGACACTAATCGGGTGACTTTATTTGGTCAGTCAGCTGGTGCGTCCAGTGTTATTTATCAAGCATTGTACGAGGGCAATAAGGGACTTATACAAAGAGTTATTGTTGAGAGTGGACCATTTATTCTTAACAGGAAACCAGAAGAAATGTATAAAAAACTACTCGAAAGGACTTCTTGTAAATATGCCATGAAATCAATGGTCAATCAATGTTTACGCGATTTAAACCCTGCACAAATTTATTCTGTGCAAATATATGACGGTATCTTTGAACCTTTTTTAGACAACGATTTTTTTAAAGAGACCCCAGAAGATATCTTTGATGGTAAAACAGGAAACACAGAGAATTTGTCAATATTAAAACAATTTGGTGATCTTGATGTTATCTTTGGTGTTAATAGTGACGATGGAGGTATGTTTCTTTTTAACTTACCAAGGAGTATTAACATGACTACAGGGTTAACACGTTCAGAGTTTGAAACTGCAGTAGGAACATTGTATGGGGAGTATGGACAGTTTAAAACAGATTTTGAAAAGCAAGCGATTATATATCAATATACTGATTGGTCAGATCCTGAAGATGTTATTACAGCACGTCAGATGTTAATCAACACGTTAACTGATTCGTTGTTTGCAGCACGAGCTGCAAGCGCTATCCGGGCTCATAACGAGATCAAAGGCTCAGGCAATATATATTTCTACGAGTACGACCATAGACCAAGCTTCTCATTATCACCTGCATACGTCAAAGGTGGATACCATGGGGACGAGGTAGCGTTTGTTTTGGGCTTCCCTCCGGCTTTAATGTCTTCCTATGGGCAAACCCATCTTGACCCGGCCTCGCTGCTACCAGAAGAAGAAGTAGATCTTTCTAATAAGATGATGTCGTATTGGGCACAATATGCCAAATCAGGGTGAGATAATATAATTGATATTTTGAAAGTAGTTACTTTATTTATTACGTTAAATATAGTTACCAAGTAAATTAACTTTTTTACTTTTATGATATGTAATTGTAAGTGAGTTACATATACATGACACAGTCACTCTTTCATTTATGATAACGTGGGAAGAGCGAGATATGCACCCGAAAACAAGGTGTACGCTTCCCAGTAGTGTCGTTGATAGGGAAGATAATAGTTTTTTTACTTAACATTGTGTATAGCAATTTGGTAACAATATGTATAATAATAGACTGATGGGACTGTATTTGTCTCACCGTCTCGCTTTACGATGCATCAACGTATTTGGAAAAGCGAAATTAAATGTATCAGTTAACCAGGTTAAGCAATAGCTTAGTGACATATGTATTCTTGTAGCATGGGTGGATGGATGGATGGATGGTTGGTAGAATGGATGGATGTGTGTACCGTTGCCATGGATAAATCAATTTCGTACTACGTCATTGTTATGAATACGCTTTACACAGTGCTTTTATTTTTCCAGAAATCCAAATCCACACAATCAGTATTCCTGGCCGGCGAATTATCTTACCTCACAACAGTATATTGTCTTCCAAGCAAACAAGACGCCGCTGCCGGTGAGGCACAACTACAGAGCCGAAAACGTGCGATTTTGGAACCATTTGTTACCGTCTTTGGCGGATGCAGTTACTGAATCGGAAAGAACATGTCCAAATATTATCAGCAACGCATCTTCAATATATTGGTCAAGTCTACCGGTTTTGATTTTGTGCTTTGTTCTTAAGAGTCTGTTGATATTTGGAAATATGTAACATTGTTGTAACAATTAATTGAATAGTAGTATATGTAAATGCTAATTAAGGTTTTGATGTTCTAGATATATTGAGTGAGATGAACTTGATAAACTGTCAAACAAAAAACCGTACGTTTCAATGAAAAAAAAAAGAAAGAAACAAACTGTATTGTTTTTTTACTTCATTTTTGGTGGAGTTACTCTAGCAACTTTACCAATGTTGGCATGTTATTTACTATCTTTTAACACTACGTCAATAAGTGTTTGCACTTCAAAACAATACGCCAACAATATAGAGTAATCAAACTTTTGAAAACTGCAGTATTTTCAATAAATAAAGAAAAATATATCTTCCTTTTGGTTACTGAATGAATTATTACAAAATTGCAGCTATTGTATAAATTACATGTGTAAATTACATGTGTTGAATGTAATATCTATTCTATACTAATACGCCATTGATAACTCTTTGATCGCTTTGATCATGTTAGTGATTGTGTTTACGAGCAGACCTGTAGTGAACACAAATACAGACTACTTCTAATGGTACCCTGCATTAGGGGTATTGACATAAGACGCGTATAAAGCAGAGTACCTTATTATAACGTCACTTTCTCGCGGGAAAGAGAGAAGAAAGAGTGTGTACAGGAAAAGCTTGTTTTCGTCGTAAGTATTATTAATTTAGCATATATTTGTGGTTATGAGACATACTTTTATTGCTAACTTTTTATCCATATGGTTAATATAAAACAATGTGACATTGTATTTGATATCGTGGTTGTATATTAACTGTTCACGGCGTTGTGCCTTCGAAGGCGGATATTCCTCATTTCTGTGTGGAGCTTGCATATTCAATAAAAACATTTAACGCAATCTAATTATATGCTTGCATTACTAATTTCAAAGAACTGATGTTTAATGTGTTTGAGCATATATTTATAGAAGGATGCAGTCGTAAATAAGGTATTGCATACTAATTTGACGTCTTGCGTAATGACCTACTTTTAGAACACAACAAACAACAGGTTAATAAATAACAAAAGTTGGCTGCTTTAAAAAAAACATCCAATGGTTACGTCTTATAAACGATGTGTCAATTAAAGTGAGTGAATGTGTAAGTTTGGTTTCTTGTACAGGGTACTAAATACATGGGTGATACCAAATCCCGACAAGGTTCCGGCTGACACAGCGAATTCCCGGCTTCAGGTGTGCCTGATAGTAACTTTGATGTTTAAATGTACTGATCTCATCATTATGTATTGCCATTTGCATATTTAAAAAAAACTTACCTTTATACATTGTCTAAAGTACTTACTACTTTGTTCTATACAATTTACTACTGTGATAATAATATATTTTTAAATAATTCGTATCCATGTTTTAAATTAATTTGTGAATATATTATTTTTAAAAACAACAGTTAAAAATTACTGTTTCCAAAACCTGTGCATTTGGCGATATATCTGATTCTGACGATGTACTGAAATTATGTCACACTGGTAGACTATCTTTATATTTCTGTTGTATCGAATAAAATAAACAACTGTAGATGTTTAATTTTGTTATTATTTTCATTGTTATAGGTTCAGCATATTATAATAATTGAGAAAATACATCGTTATTTGGAAATGATTTACATTAACTTGGTAGGGATCTGTCAGAAACGGCGATAAATTGTCAAAAAAGATAAGTTTCAAGACCTCATTTAAGCAAGGAATTTTAGAAAATTCCTTGATTTAAGGTAGTGGGACCGTAATGGGCTATATTTCAAATCTTTTAAAGCCTTTTATTTTTATTAACAATATGATGTCACTGACTAATTTCCAAATTTTTAGAAACTTTTACCGTCTAAAAAAAAAGTTATCCACATTTACTTTACCATATCCCATTTTCAAAAGGCCGCAAAAAAAATTCAAAGTCCAAAATAGGTAAAATTGCTACCATTTTATTAATTTTCAATATTTTTTACATTTTTCACCATCAGTGTATTCTAAAAGCATATGTTTTAAGAAATAATATGAGCATGCAACATTAAATTGAAAAAAAATAATCTAAAATGAACTCATTTGTATTATAGCGGACAGGAGAAACCCATATTTTTGATAGTTTTGAAAAAAGTTGTTCTAAAATAAAAGTGTAGAGAATCCATTCTACTATTGGGGCATCAATACTACATGACTAACTTTTATATATATACTATTCCATAGATGATATCAAAATATTAGGAAGTTTTACCATCCGTTTTTTTCTCAATAACTTTTTTAATATGATAGGGTCAAAATTTCATAATCGGCACTTCTATAGAAATAAATGTTTATCTTAAAAGTAATGTAAATGTTTCCAAGTTTATATACAAAAACTATAATGACAAATATTATTGAAATAAAGATGTTCCCACATTATACAGAAATAGCATAAAAGCAATAATATGTCCTTTTTATGTGATAATAGAACATGGAATCAGAACCCTACCCACCCCAACCCCATTACACGGATTCATTCTCGTGCTTAAACACTTAAATTATTTATCTTGCGAAAAGTGTTAATTTCAAAACAAACATAGTATGACATAAACTATTAAATATAAATACTATGTAAAAAAGTTCACATTAACAGTATAACAGAATAGAACCCCCACCCCCTCACTTGACACACACACTTCAAGTCATAAAGAGTCATTGTTTGAAATATATATAGCCATCTTTGATATAACCTTATCTAATACTTTTTTGCTATGGTAACCCTTGGTACACCATCACCATTATTGGCAGGAAATCTGCCTCTCAGTCCATCCTCACCAGAATGTTTATAAATTGTTTTCATTTGGAGCGAAACTGTAGGTTAGGAGCTCTTTCGGTGTCAATTATTTCAGGAGTTGCCCAAGTGACTACGAATCGGCATTTTGTGCACTGTAGCTGATATCGCACAGCAATTTCACAAGGTCTTCCATTTTATGTGAATGATTTGGAAACAGTTTCCTTAACACTGTCAGGGAATAATTAATCCTGATACACACTTGAAAATTGCTCTGTATTGTTGGTACGTCATAAACCACTGGATAATAAAATCATCTTCCATTGTAAGCGACTAATACGACTTTAGAATTCTTTTCAAGACATTTACAAAGTTTCTGGATAGCTGTTTGAATGTAGACTGGTTTCACACTATTACCATTGACTCTCATGGTTCCAGAATCATCATCACTATACCAGTAACCTTCTGATGGTATAGGCAATCCTGGTCTAACATAGGTGGCAAATGATTGTGAAGACTCAACTTCCACTGCAGCTATCATAGATGTAATGTGTGGCATCAGTCCACCACGTACTACAAATACAGAATAAAGTACTGTTATTATTTGAGACTGCTTTGAGCTAATATTTTCAAAAAGTGAATTATAATTGAATACCATTATTTTCTCTTTATCTTCTTCATTTGTCATTTTTTGCTCATCCTAATGTCTCAAAATGACTGACCTCACTGTTGTAAACACAAATTCTTAAAATACTCAAAGTGAGACGGTAGTTTCGTGGATAGTGTTGGCAGCTCACGCCAAAGATTGCGGGTTTGATCCCCAGCTCGACCCAGTGCCTATGAAAAAGCAACACGCAGGACTGGTTCTACTCGGGAAGCAGACTCAAGAGTGCTTAATAAAAGCTCAGAGCTTTCTTCGCAATCAAGCTAAAATAAGTTGGTATAAACCAATTCAATTCATTAAAGAGGGTTTTTCATAAACAGGTAGCCCGGAAGTTTTAAATTGATTGTTAATATGAAACTTAACATCTACACGGATTATCTGACTGCATTCTATAATAGAACATATGGCAGAGAGACAATGACAGATAATGGGTATCTAGTCCTGGTTAAACTATTGCATATCTACAAAAACCCGATGAATATGTACATCATGGACTTGTATAGCTCTATATAATTCCTTGCGTACATGTAAGGACATCAATACAATTGTCACGTTACAAACAGCGTAAAATTCAATGCAATTAACCAATTATAAATTATTAAATACATACATGTTAAACTTTCAAAGTCTTGTGTGTGCCATTCAGCATCTACTGCACAGAATATTGCACTTCTTGCCCGACAGGAAAACGTGGCTTACTCTGTGTGTTGACCTGACAGACCTCCAGACAGTAGAGAGCCGACAGTGAATCGCTGTCTGCAGTTAACTGGATTACTGAAATCTACATACACAACATTCTAACTGCAATATATTATATCTTATATCAGTGTATCTACATGTATATAAAAACAATTCTTACTACTTGTTTACATTTTAGTTTTATGTATTTTGTTGATATGAGACAATGTGTCTCATTATCAATATCATTCGTCTCTCACCGCTGAGTGATTTGGGAAACTTATCAACCACTTTTAGAAATGGGTGTACTCGAGTACAGGTTAAGCTTCCAGGATCCCGTAAAGAGTGTTAAGGCTAGCTTATCGTCCGTTTGGTCTCTATGGCACGAAAATGATATTCTATATATTCAATCATCAATCAAAGTATAGCAAAAAAAAAAAAAATATACATATATGTATCTCAGCATTTTTTAAATTCTGGATAATTGAACAGTTTCATCGCAACTAATTACTATCAGTTCTAATAAAAAGAATCAACGTTATACAACAGACAGTCATCAATACTATCATACCTGGCCTAGTTTTGTGTTGGCTGCAAAACAGGGCATTCGTTTAGATCTTTGATGGTCTGTTTTTGCCATAGGCAACTCTGTTGACATGTCCACAGTCACTGTTCTGACGCACAACATACACATATTCGCCTAACCCTTTCTGAGCAATGCTGTCATAAGTAACTGGTACAGAGCTAAGTCTGCATAATTGACAACGTTTTAGGTTTGACAACAAAACTTCGAACACAACCAATTTTCGATCACTTTTTCCAACGCACTTCGTCGATTCTTCATTTGATATTGATACACTGGCTCTGACACATTACAAGCGTTCTGATTGCTATATGTGTGATCAATATTCCCACCAATCGAAGGAGACTTCGCTGTTGATTTCTTTTTATTCGAACAAAAACATCTTCGACGATCGTAAAAATCCATTTTTATTTACAACCGGAAGTGAGCAAGTATCGTTGATTTTTTTGATTTTTTTTTAAATTTAACGTTAATGACGATAAAATGATATTAAAAGCAATGAAACAAAACAGGATATGTGATTTATTGTTATGAAATAAAAAATATCTATACATTATGTATTTATAAGTTTATTCCGATCTATACCGAGATGCTCCGAAATAGTTACGGAGGATACCGACATCGCACGAAAGTTAACGAGCCCATTACGGGTCCACTACCTTAAGGCATTATCTTTTTTTCGTGATTAAATATGCAAAGAACAATTCATAGTTATCTCAATTAGTGCATTAAAACACCACACTCAATTATTACACACACCGCATTTGAGTTTTCCTTTTAGCTGGAAAGTGGTCGGAACATGACTGGGTTTTAATATTAATAGCTGTTTGTACATTCCCATGATGCACTGTTTAGAAAAACAATGGCGACCTCCATGTGGCGAATGCCGTATTTTAACACGTGATCGTGACGGTTCAATATGGCAGCGCCCAGAGTCAATTTCTTAACTCGCCCTTATATAGGGTTCGGTCGCTCATGCAACCTAACCAAAAAACACATTAATATAATAATTGTTTTGGAACGTTGAACACATTTCTGAATGATTATTGGAGTTGTATTTATTCATGAGTTCGAATCTCCGCCCAGCTGTAGTCTCCATGATGATTGATATACAACATTGTATCTCATTTTCATTCGTCTCTCACTATTGATTCTAGTTGGAAAGCTGTCAGTTACTTGAAACGATGGGGTGTGCTTGAGTACTGGTTAACCGTCCAGGTTCCAAGGAAACAGTTGTTAGATTAAATTAACTGAAATCTGATAGTCCTAGATGGCATAAAAATACGCTAAATATTCAATTAATCTTTCATTGAACAATATGGCATGAGTTTAGCAATACCATCTTCCAGTCATATTTGAATTGTACTTTCTTCTGTTTCCTTTAATATTTATTAATTTCACGTTCCAAATGTCTTCAAATAAAGAAGTTTTTTGACAAAAATGCGGGCCATACAAGAAACCACTGAAGGCTTAAGTGGTGGCTGTTAGTGCTTTAGACAAGTACAAAACTCGGAAGGTAAACCCAAGGAAATGCTGCCTGTGGCTATAGGCGATTCTAATACTGAGCATTGTTACACTGCTATAATAAGTCGCTCGTTCAGCGCTTTCAAGAGGGGAAGACTCTCCTTATGCACAATGTTATAAAAAACAGGACAACATTATTGTCCTAACAGAGAGATCTCGTGTCTTTGTTACATCAACAATGTCTGTATCGGAAGAAGTCAGAGCTGCTGCCAAAATACTTCTTCACCTATCTCCTGCTCCAGTGACACTATTGAAAGACGCTATCCAGTCCCCATTGAAGCAGAGAGTTTCAATTTAAGCCAAAGTCATACAGGTGAGTAATATTTCATTTTTACAATCAAATTTACAATAGTTAGATGTTGGATAGTAGACAATACTTTATACACTTACATAATTAAATAGATCTACATATCATTAGCAGAAAAGAATGAAAAAATGACGGAATACTTTTGATAGTCAATGTACTGAGTTATAACCCATGTTTTAAAATCTTTGCTGGTCTGCAGCCAGAAATGACTTACTTACGGCACTTGATAGAAAAAGGCAATTCTTAGCTCTACAGGCCAGAAGAGCTGAAACTTGCTTTTTGTCTGTATGTCCATCACGAGTTATATCAAACAACATCAAGTCGACGCTGTTGGAAAGATTTTATAAAACTTGCTACATGAACACCCTGTAAAAAATTGTTTTCATCTTCCAAGATGGTTACTGTGACCAAAAGTAGGTCAATATCAAGGTTTAAACAAACAACATATCCAAACCAACCAATTCCATTTAAGTGAGGTATCTCATACATGTTATTCTATTTATAGAGAAAATTTGGAAAATATATATTTTCTTAGAAACACTTTAATTCATTTTAATTTAATGGCTTGCTTCCAGTATTCATTATACGAGTTCTTTCAACATTTCTTTTTTGCCCGTCATCAAAGATGGCCATTATGGCCATGTGGAGTGTGTGGTAGAGCACGGGACCCAAGATGGTGTATTGTGGTTTCAATTCCCTCCACGGTTATGTGGTACATGCATACCACTGCTCCTACCAAGGAATACTTCAAGCATGATTTTTCTTAAGTTGTACAAACTTATTTTACAGTTGATATAAAAAAAACACAAAGCAAATAGTTGATGTAATAAATAAATTCAAAATAAAGAAAACAACCAGCATGGACAAAAGTATAAGTAAATGTGAAATATAATAGAATAAATATTTCAACTAAAATTATGTCAATATAAACAATTTTCAAACAATTTCTCCCCCGAAGTCACAGCTTCCATTCAACGGAAACATTTTACTAGGTAGTCTTTTCAATAGAGCATTAACAAGCCTGCTTCTTTTGGCATAATACTAAACTTTACTATTCACTGCCAACATTTCAGGAAGATCAACAGCAACAGGTCATGGTAAAAAATGAGCCTATCACGATAAAGGCCATATATGTCCAAGATGAAACAATGTCGAAGGTGAAGCTGACGTTATGGCGGGAAACTGCAGACACTGCCATTCGACCTGGATACTTTTGCACCATAACAGATTGGTCACAAATACGTTTATAAATGAAATGTCATTGAATTCAACATCTTAAACCAATATTGAGGTAATAATTTTCTCCTGCAAAGAAAATTGAAGGGTTCTTCATGGCCGAGTGGTCCAAGGTGCCATCTCGGGTTCACTTACATTTCCTCGCTATGGTCGTTCAAGTCGCACTGTGACTTTGGACGGCAAGCGAATCTCTTGATTTCCATAGCTGTCGTGCAGCCCTAGCAATCTGTTATACAAGATACGTATGACAGGAACCGCCATATTCATCCGACCGATAAAGTAGTTCACAAGTTTCAAAACGCATTTGCCGTAGCAGAGGGCGTATTATACAACAAAAAAATCAATTTTTTTATTTATTGCGATTTTTTTCTGTACAAAAATTCAAAGATACGATACGGAGAGCATACAATTTGCATGGAAATGCGGAAAAATACACTAATCTCGCTGTGCACTAAAAACGCAGCATTTCATAGAAAAATTGTTTTACGCATTTACTACTATGCATAGGGACGTCGTCTGATGGTGGTGGTGGGGGTGGGGATTGTGGTGTGTGTGTGTGTGTGTGTGTGTGTGTGTGTGTGTGTGTGTGTGGGGGGGGGGTTATAATCTCTAACACCATTCGACTGTTATTAGGTATAATCATTAACTGGGTGAAATATTGACATGTTTTCGATATAATAACTCGTAGTTTGAGTAAATAGTGATTGTTACTGTAATTTTATTCACTACGGATTGTCCTCGTTTAATTTTGATAGTAAAATAAAAAAAAATATGTTCGGGGCTATTTTTGTTGTTGATAGAAAAACGTGCCAACCTGTCATCTTATGCAAGCAGTGTTTTGATGTTGATGAACAGGTGAACATATTTAACCGTTTATTAGGTCATCCGACCGTTATGTTTGTTGTGATTCTGTGTTGTATTTTTTAGATTGATTAAATCCAGGTCACGAAAAAACCGTTTATAATGCTATTAATTGATAATTTATATTGTTGATTGAAAGCTATATGGGAATCGAACATAACTAAAGTCACAAGTCAATATTGCCAGATTGGAGACGATTCATAGAAAAACAAAATCAGGAATTAAAGTTAAAACATAATATATATCTGGAGCTGAATCGTTAAAATTCTTGCTTAAGAAGTTGGACAAGTTAAGAGTTAGATTACCCATTTGAATTGTAAATTTGTGTTTTTTTTTAAGAATTTAACTATTTTTTAAATAAACAATAATTCATTCATTGATGGTGTTTTTTTTGCACATTATTAAAAGGTATTTTAAAGCAGTACATTCTGTTTTTGATGAAATAATAAGGATAGATATTGAACAGTGGAGGTGTTATATTGGTAGTTTTTTTCTGGTAAGCATGTGTCGATCAATACTGTATCAAAAGTCAAACGTCAGAATATGAAGGTTTGTTTGTCAAGCTTTCATATAGGTTGTTCATGTTGATAACTTTATGTGGAGATGCGGAAAGGAATCCTTGGCCACCAAGTTACCAGTTTACAAAAAATTCCTGTAAATGGATATTTTTACCAGGGTCATCAAATATTCAATCGATTTTCACAGGGAAGACAGTGTGTACCATGTTGTTTAGCATTTTTTGCAAATGCATTATCAAAACTGTTTGATATCTACTGTTGGAAAAGTATTGATATGGAATCTGTATTGTATGCAGGAGATTATTTATACAGATCCACAAAAGAAATATCAAACACGCCACATTCTTTTCTAAATCCCAATGAATTGCATTCTTACTTAACATATTACAAATCTAACTAAGTTTTCCAATTTCCGGAACTTACATGTTTGAATTTACACAAGCAGCGAGCATTCCCTCAGGCCTTTCAGGCCTTTGATTTAAAAAGGTTTTCCATATATGACCTTTGAAGTGCTTGCTTTAAGATATTTACCTCATGGTCTTTTCTGCAATGGCAATTTCCTTTATAATCATTTTTGCACATGTATAACAATCATCCGATACACAATATGACTGAATGACACATCTACACATACATACACAAAAAGTTATAGAGCTTTTAACTATGATAGATATCAATAAGAAGCCGATTGGGTTTAATACCAATTGATGCAAGAAAACTTGTTTATAACTGAAACAATTTCAACAATGTGTTCACAAATTTGAACTGAGTTAGTATCAATAAAGCTCTAGGTAATCGGCCTTAAAGCTGTTTACCTATAGGTATATAATCTGGTTGTTATAAAAATTGAAATGTTGAAATCAAAATATGCACCTGTGTTTTTGTTTTTAGTTTCAAAATAAAACATTATTCATTTTAGCAGTATCAAACTATTTTGAACTCCTAAACTTGTAGAGGAACTTTTGATGGTCAATATATAATGTCCCTATGCATACTTTGTATTGTCTTTTAACATCGATATTAGAAAAAAAAACATTTAAATTGTTTTCTATAACACCATGAAAAGCTTAACATGTAACATAAATAAAGTAAGCTGCAGATCACATGTGCTTTTAATCATCTATTACTATTTTACTGAGAACTGTTGAAAGAAAAGATGAAGGCTTTAATAAGATATGAAAGTGCCATAGGCTCAGGGATATTGCATTGTTTTTGCATAATATTAATAAACTTGGACATATGTTTCTTACTTGTCTGTTTTTGTATTGTTTTGTTAGCTTTGTAGTGTTTTCACTGATGAGCTTTTACAGTCGCTCTGTATTCATTGCCAATCATCATTTTGTGCTTAATTAATACAACTTCTCTAACCAATCCACAACATTTCGGTATATTTTTCCACCCAGGAAGTGGCGTCGACAGTGGATAATAATATTGATATAAGTTTTAGTTTTCTTAGCAGTGCAGCTAAACTTAATTAGTATTAACTACGCTTAATAAAAAAAGAAGAAGCAATATTCATTGAGGCACAGCAAGGGGGACTGACTTATATTGGAAAGGTCATTGAGGCACAGCAAGGGGGGTCGACTTATATGGGAATACTATGACGAAAATGATTATTCTCATTTTATCATAGGCTTGCTCTATTTAAAATTTGGAAAGGTGTGTGATAGATGAAGTCAAGTGAGCATTTTAGGCACATGTCGTGCTAAAAGGGATATTTTACTTTATTTTTTGCATTATGTTGATAGTTTGCTGTAGTTTTCAATACTTCATTGTTGTAAAATTGTGTCAATAACAAAGATGAGCTGCTGGGTAACATATATAATGTACACCAATCCTCTAATATGGTTTGTTTGCCGCTTTTGACCGAGCAGTAACAATTTTGCCAGTATGAACATGTTTTTTTTTCAAAAATTAATTGTAGTTGATTTAAAACGTTTTCAAGTCCATATCTTTTAGGCATGCTCAAAAGATTCCCTCATTGAACACAACACATATTACCTCCCTTCTTATCAAACTCTAAATGGTATCAGGCGGACGTGGCAAACAAACAATATTTATAGGGTGGCCCCATATATGTTGTAATAAATCATTACTATATTATATATTGTTTATAAGAGTTTTACTGTTGTAGACAATAATTCTATGGCTTGTTGTACAAAACAGTTGTACAAAAAGTTCAATTTGTTGTTCTGTAAGGGATATTGTATTGTTGTGTTTCTTTTGTAAAATATCAATGAAGGTTTCTTACTAGTCACTATTTTCAAAGTTTTAACTTTTAAGCTCACCTCGCTATAGCTATGTACAAAACATCATGAGTTGTTACCTTTACTACTTCTCTGAACCAACTTTACAGGTTTTCAACACATTCAGTATGACACATTCTTATGTGAAGCTCTCACAAGTTTGTTCAAATCATGGCCTTAGGGTAATATTGACAGGGTTTTCTTTTTCAAATTTAAAAGATCTTCTTTTCGGAAAGTGCAATGCCTGGAGAATCTTTATTTGTTTTATCGCATAATGACCATTTCGGGGATAACCGTGAATCAATATTGGTCCCCTCCCAGGGACTTTTCATTTTCATATTGGGCAATTTAAATCTTCTCCCCACTGGCCAGCCAAATTTGTTCCCATTTGGTATAAATGATTACTATAATTAGGAGTTTCAAGTTTATTCAAACTAGAGTCAATTTCCACTGGGTAGTGGGATTTTGATTTTTAAATAGGAACACAATGAGAAATCAGGAAGTTCTGTTTTACTCATCTGATTTTAGTATCTTTTCAATCATCTTAAAGTCTGTTCTTTCATCTATAAGCTCTTCATATGATTAATCCATTCAACATTTGAAATGAAGTGACATGCTGAATCAAGTGACCTACTAAAACATTTATGTTCTTCATTTTCACCAATTTATAATTGTCTCTATAGTAAAGATCATCTGCTTGCTAACACATACAGCATATACAGAAATATTTATTACTATATACTGTGTTGTTCCGGATAAAACGCTTCCTCCCCCGACCCAACCAACACAAACATTTGGGTCAGAACAATCTCTGAAGGGTTACTAGTGAAAAGAAACATGCATACATATACTGTCAATTTATAATTACACTGACACTGTGTGGTTATTTAGGGAAATATGGTAATAACAACAATTCTACAGTGGGTTGTTTAAACAAATATTTGTTGTATAAGCATGAAGACTTGAACATGTTATGCTGAAAGGAATATTGTCCTGTTTTTTGCATTATGTCTATATCGGTTTCTTACCAATCTTTGTGGCTGTAGTTTTGAATATTTTATTATCGTCTGCTTGTTTACATGGGATTTTGCCATTTTATAATTTATAATATTCTCTATAATAAAGATTACCTGCTGGCTACCATATACAGCATATAACCGAACCAGATTTTTATTATGTTTACAATACTGAACAAAACTTTTGCTAGTGTTAATATATTTTTAGCTCGCTGGGACGAATTCCAAGGAGAGCTTTTGCCAAGACCACGTCGGCGTCGTCTGTAGACACCTTTTGCATTTAAGTTTCAGATATCTATGCAATCACACATTGGCTGTGAATGAAACTTCGCATGTGTGTTCACCATCATCAATGGAATACACAGAGACAAGAACAATAACTCTGTGTTGCATTTTGGCACAGTTTAAGTCCTTTTTGGACTTATTTTTTCAGGTTAAACATTTGCGTTTAAGTTTAAGATATCTATGCAACCACTCATTTGATGTAAATGAAACTTCGCATGTGTGTTCACCATCATCAATGGAACACACACAGACAATAAGCATAACTCTGTAATGTATTTTAACACAGTTATGGCCCTTTTTGTACTTAGGCACCCAGGTTAAACATTTGCGTTTAAGTTTAAGATATCTATGCAACCATAATTTGGATATGAATGAAACTTCGCATGAGTGTTCACTTTCATCAGTGGAACATACCCAGACAAGAACCATAACTCTGTAATGTATTTTGACACAGTTATGGCCCTTTTTGTACTGAGGCACCAAGGTCAAACTTTTGCGTTTAAGTTTAAGATATCTATGCAACCACGATTTGGATATGAATGAAACTTCGCATAAGTGTTCACTTTCATCAGTGGAACACACAGAGACAAGAACCATAACTCTGTAATGCATTTTGACACAGTTATGGCCCTTTTTGTACTTAGGCACCCAGGTCAAACTTTTGCGTTTAAGTTTAAGATATCTATGCAACCACAACTTGGATATGAATGAAACTTGGCATGAGTGTTCACTATCATCAGTGGAACACACACAGACAAGAATCATAACTCTTGGTTGCATTTTGGCAGGGTTATGGCCCTTTTTCGACATAATTTTTCAGTTTAAAGTCTTTTTATCAGGTAAGATATCTATGAAACCACTCATTGGGTATGAATGAAATTTCGCATGTGTGTTCAACATTATCGGTGGAACACACAACGACAAGATCCATAACTCGAGGTTGCATTTTGGCAGTGTTATGACACTTTTGGACTTAATTTTTCGTCTGTAGACACCCAGA
The DNA here is from genome assembly GCA_029582155.1 of Panopea generosa. NCBI lineage: Eukaryota > Metazoa > Mollusca > Bivalvia > Adapedonta > Hiatellidae > Panopea > Panopea generosa. The sequence continues at coordinate 59,203,849 of CM055907.1, forward strand.
CTAAGCTTTTGCGTTAAAGTTTTGGTGTTTGCCTCCAATCGCAATCTTTGCATGGGTAGTGAGTTTTATCCCATCGGCAAGCTTTGTTGTCTTCTTACAACTCTTGTTAAATGTATCCCATGAGTATTCAAAGGTGTATTTATATGGAAAAGATTACAACTACTGATACAGGAAAAGGATGAAATTTAATGAAATGTTGTAGGGTTCATGAACAAAAATCACAGCTACACTTCAGCTGAAATTTCTTTTTTTTTGTTCAGGCATCTTAAATTAGAAAAAACTAGGGGGAAATAACAATGTTTTTCAAAGTGTCTCTTGTTAAAAATAAATCCGACCTAAAGTTCCTAATCACAGATCATACTGGTACACTTCCAGGGGTTGTTTTAAAAATATAAAAACTTAAACACGTTAGGGAATTTGTTTTGTTTTATGTTTTATGTCAACACGGGTTAATTTTATTACTTTTGCTGTAGTTTATAAATTGTATCTGTTTCTTTACATAGCTGTAGTTTTTGCCATTTATAAACCTGTGTGGTTCCAGGTTAGAATATAATAACTGTCGATCTTTGCCGATGTTTATGTTCATTTTATCATTATTTTCATGTTCATTATTGTAATTATATTAGCAACCCTTGTGTGGTTCCAGGGAGCCATGTGAGTGATGGCAAGAAAAACGACAATTTGAGTCAGACGATAGAACTTGTTAAAACTGCAGTTCTGCAGGTATTGGGGTTCTAAGTTCTATCTGCATTTCATTTGTTGATGTGAATTTTAACGTCTTTATTAATGTGTTGTTTTGGTACATGTAGAGTGAACCTGGAATCTCCATTCCTGTTCGCATTGAATTAACTATAATATGTTGGTACACAGTGGAACCAAATTCATTCATGCATTGCCATTTATAATTGTATCTGATGCCTGATATTAACAACATTATACTCAAACCAAATATTATTATGCTTGTTATAACATAATGTTTAACTGAGTATCTTGTTTAACATGAATGTTTGTAAATGTCGTACTGTGGACAGTGTTGTTTCTAGACTACATCATTATGATATTTCTTCAACATTTGCATTGTCTCCCAAATTCGGTATTATCGATATTATGATATCCCAAAAGTGAAATGCTAAATATTTCTTTACATTTAAAGATTATTTGTTTATGTTGTTATTGGCAACAGATACCTTGATGTATTTTCATTGTTTCATTACTGTATCAGTATAGCAGGTTCACAATTTGATTGACCATCGTTTCAAATCTAGAGAAAACAAATGTTATTATCACACTTTTCTAAGTGTTGTACATCTAAAGTGTAGAACAAGTCGTACACAGCAATTAAACTATTATTAACAATAATTAACTAATTTTATTGTCGTCAAGCCCGTGTGGTTCCGGCTAAGAATAGAATCACTGTTGATCTCTGCAGAGGGGTAGGAATCCTCCGAATGGGTGTCATGTTCATTTTATCAATTTTTGTCATGTTCACTATTGTGGTTAAATTATCAACCCCTGTGTGGTTCCAGGGAGTCATGAGTGATGGAAAGAAAAGGATCACTGTGGCTTATGCATGTCGTAAGAAACGACAAATGGAGTAATACGATAGAATTTGCTGAAACTCTGCAGTTCTGCAGGTATCAAGGTTCTAGGTTCATTCTGCATATTCATTTGTTGATGTATTTTTTAATCTGTATGTTAATTTGTTGTTTTTGTACATGTAGAGTGAACGTGGAATCTTCCTTCCTATTGGCGTCGAATAACTTATAATGTGTTGGTACGCCGTAAAACCCTATTCATCTTATGCCAAAATCTAACGCGACTCTTCCATTCTATCATGCATTATTATTCGGCGTTTTAAAAGGGAAATATTCATTCTTATTGGATAGTTGGCTATCCCACCCCTGAAGTATAGCACGTGTAGAGAATACAAATGTAAGTGTTGGAGAAGCAAAGCTATACTATAGTAGATATACTTTATTAAAATTTAATATAAATATTATAGCTATATTTTCAGAATGATGTAATTTTACATGTAATCATATTTACATTACTCATACAGAATGCATTATGACGTTAAAATTCATGAAACAACTTAGAATACAGGACACTTATAGTAGATACATATTTTCATTTCATGTAGCACGGATCTCAAACAGGACAGTTTAACAGTGTTAACAAAAACTAGAAGTAATATATTAAAGCTAAGTGAAATATACAGAAACAGTTCCCAATCGTAATACAAGTAACAACCAGGAAACGTACCCGTTTCACGAGAAACCGGCTTAGGAAATAACGATAACGGAGCTATACACCACTGAACATAGTGGACATCCCTGTTGTATCTGAAACCGGCTTGGGAAATATCATCACAATAACGCGACTTTACACTACTGAACATTGTGGACATCCCTGTTTTGTGTGACTATATTCATGCAGTATGTTTTTTTTTTCTATTTCGGCTCTGCGTTATAATGTCATACATATTAACCTTTATTTTGCTACGTCATTTATTTAACATTGGTGGGTAGTTTTCGTTTTGTATCGCCTAATATCCCTTGGTGCAGAACGTTTTTGCCGAATATATTTACTTTTAGTGTACTTTATAATCTTTACCTGTTCGGGTTTGCTTCGCTTACAATTTCAACAATGAATAAATGCATTAATTTTATACTTATGTGTATATTATGCTTGTTTTCGATTTCTTAAATACAAATTGATTAATTTCAATATAGAAGTTCTGAACCGTTATCCACGAACACGGTACTATCGGTATGTGTTTACCTTATTCATAGCGTATTAGTTATAGCGTGTAATATGTATACATGTGCGTATTGAACAATTTTAGTTGTTAACGAATAGCTGTTTAACGTTGTGCTTTTATATTAAATATGACCGCGGCGTGGTCTAGTAGTAGAGCGTCCGCCTCGCATGCGGAAGGTCGTGGGTTCGATCCCCGGCCGGGTCATACCAAAGACTTTAAAAATGGTACTATAAGCTTCCTCGCTTGACGCTCAGCAATAGAGGAGAGTTCTAGGTCTGGTCGGCCCGGTGTCAGTATAATGTGACTGGGTGGGGTATCATACCATGTGTCTGCGGCATGGTACTCAAGTGTGACAGCGCTTAGAATACTGTCCCAAGTAGACACCGTCGCGATATGACTAAAACATTGTTGAAAGCGACGCTAAACACCATACAACAACAACAACAACATTATATTAAATATACTCTTCATCAGTGGTCATGCTAAGCATATAAAACCAATGGTTTCTGCTAATATTTGTGGACATACAAACTATTTGATATCAATTATCGCATGCTTACTTTCTAAGTCAACTTTTAAAGGTACACCCGACATTTTTGTTCACTAATCTCCATGATAAAATTTGAAAAGATATTAGCATGTTTACAGATCCCATTTTATCATAATGTGAAAATAATTAATATCGATCAGTTGTTGAAATGCATTCTATTTCACATACTTGTTATGAAAAAGCGACCATGTTTTTATTTCATAGGTTTAATGGTACATTTAGCTCCAAATACATGCAGATATTAATATATATATTTTAACATGTATTACTGGCGTTGCACAAATAGTTATACAGCCAAAACGGTTAACATTTCTTAAAAAGTAAGTGTTAGATGATAAACATTAACATATATGCAAATATATTTATAGTTTCATACATTAAAATGGATCCAATGCATGACCTGAACGTCCATGGAATCAATTTCAATATTACATTTGTTCATTTTAAACCGTATACTTATTAGCACATTCAATGGATCTAAACAATCTGAGACACTATTGAAAATAGAAAATATTTATCCAACATAAGACAAATCATTTAAAGGTCTCAGTCACAAAATCCACATGAATACAACTAATATTCGAATTAATTATAACAAGAAAAATACATTCATTGAGAAGAAGTCAGTCTCTATATTGCCGGTATCAGAAAAAGACATTGGGTAGCTGGTTAAAATATATCGTAGGCTGTGTAGCGACGGTTCCAGTTGTTTCAGTAGGTAGTCAGATCGGTCGTTTGTAGGTAGAGTATATTTTGAACAATGGTTCATAAACTGATTAACTGTTTGTCACCTTCGTTCTAATTGCGAACTAATTACATATTTTGATCAAATCTGAGTGGCGATCCATAGCATTAGGTATTTAACGTGAAAACCAATCACCGAGGATACGACCTGAATTTATTCGATTATATATGTTATGCCTATACAGGAATGCAATGCCTTATGAAGTTCTATCAAATATATTTTATTTAGAGTTATTTTACAAAAAAAAAATACATGTACAATATTCACAACAGAAAATGTTAGAACGAATAAATACAATTATACAATTACTATAGTATTCTTTTATAAAATTGTTAACAAATACAACATTTACATTTAGAAACACTATAAAACAAATCTTTAACAAAACAATTTACTTCATGAAGATAATATATATGATATTCAACATTCATTGTTGCTAAAGTTTATCAAAATTGCGTTTTTCATGCGCACCAATTCCGCGCACAAAGGGAAGCAATTTTATAGTGACCTGCCGGAGTCTCTACACATATCTATACTTCAACTGATCCTTTTTCGGATGGCACCATCATTTACGGATATGCCTGAAATTGGTCTCTTATATAGTGTTCAATGTATGATATGCCTACTGGTATAAAATAATTGCTTATAGCAATTTAACCTGAATATATAATATAATAGAACTCTTGATATTGATACAAGTATGCTCATTTAGTTTAAAATCGTTATTTTTGCAACTGAAGTTAATTGAACGATGACAAAGATTAAGAACTATTTTTCTTAAATTACGTGGTAAAGTGTCTTTTTAGTTCGACTATCCGGGGAATAAAGAGAGCTATTCTACTCACCCAGGCGTCGGCGTCACACATTGGTTAAAATTTGCATACAAGTCCCTATCTCAGTAACCATGCATTGCATGTTTTGGCTTGAAATTTTACACAAGCCTTCCTTGTCATCAACTTTACTACAATAACTAAGTTAGATAACTTATAATAGAATGTAATTCAAATTTTTGCCCTTGTTTTACTTAGAAAATCTGGTTAAAGTTTTGTGTGCAAGTACCATCAAGTCCATATCTCAGTCTTCACAGTCATCAACCCTACTACAATAACTCAGTTTATTAACTTTTGCATGAATAAATTAAGTCTTCCCAGTCATCAACCGTACTATAATAACTCAGTAAGATAACTTTTGCATGAATATAGTGCAAATTATTGCCCTTGTTTTACTTAGAAAATCTGGTTAAAGTTTTGCGTGCAAGTACCATCAAGTCCATATCTCAGTAACCAATGAATGTATTTGAAACTTTACACAATCCTTCCGAGTCATCAACTCTACTGCTACAATAACAAAGTTAGATAACTCTTGCACGAATATAATGCAAATTATTGCCCTTCTTTGACTTAAAAGTTTGATTAAAGTTTTGCATGTACGTACTGTCAAGTCCATATTACACCAACTGCTCAATGTATTTGATTGAAACTTTAAACATGGCTTTGTAGTCATGAAATCAACTAAATTAATCAAGTCGGATAACTATTGCCTGATTTTTTTGTAAATTAGGGCCTTTGTTTTACCTACAAATTCTATAACTCAGCAGTCACTGCATGTATTTGATTAAAACTTCCTACAAGATATTGCAGTTATAAGACCTACTCATTTTGGCAATTTTGTAAGTAAGATAACTCTTATTTGCTTGGATTTGTCATCAGTCTCAATCAAATTGGTACTTCTGTGAAAAAAATATTCAATAAGTTAAGCGCGCTGTACTTCCGACAGCTCTTGTTTTATTTTAATTGTCATTAAAAAGTTATCAGAGTACTTTGTGAAGTTTTAAACCAAAATGTATCCATATACTATATAGAAAATTTTAAAAAAGCAATTGCCATTCTGCCGAAATGATTTTGTTTTTAAAAAACCCAAACATTTAAACTCGAGCTAATACTTATCATTTCCATGATACTTAATATCATAAGCGTGCAATTATGTAATAGTTTTAATTAAATACTATCTGTTAACAATTTCCAAAGCGGGGGCGGTAGTGTAATGAAAAGCGTGTTGGTCGCTCAAGCCAAAAGGTGCGGGTTCGATCCCCAGCTCGACCCGATGCCTCTCATAAAACAATACTTAGTACTAGTTCTACCCAGGAAGCGGACTAGAGCTCATTTAAGCTCTGAGCTTTCATCGCAATCAAGCTTAAATAATTTAGTATAAACTAAACAATTTTTGCATAGATTGTAAAATCAACACTTTTTTGCAAAATTTCAAGTACGGGTATGTTTGTGAGGTGGCAATACCAAAATTATGTACGGTAACATGTGTTATTTATTTCTGATATAGCATGAATATACACGAAACTCACAATGACTGTCTATCCCTTTAAAGCGACAGACATCTGAGTGTTAAGTTACCACTTAACTTGTGCATTGTCAAAGTGTTTACTGTACGCTCCACTACCTTTATCAAGTTAAACATACCATTGATGTTATTCGCGTGAAAGCCTTAAAACGTACGGATATAAACTATTGAACGGATTTAATTTTGTATATTTAATTTTATAATTCTGATGTATTGAACATAAGTAATAAACGTATTGGTGATTATAAACTGTTAAAAACAACGTGATTAACAAAAAAAGTCATAATGTTTTATTGTTTTATTTTACTCGTCTCAATTTTGTCCGCCGTTCATGGCGAAGAGGAAGTGTCCGTACAAACACCAGTTGGTGACATTGTCGGAACAGCAACAACGTTTGAATTCGGCGGATATCAGTACGATGTGACGTATTTTCTTGGTATACCGTTCGCTGAATCAACTGATGGACAAAGACGTTTTGCAAAACCTGTTAAAAAGCCACCATTCACCTCGCCGTACATTGCCAATGCAACTAAACCGGTCTGTCCTCAAGCAAACGTTGGTGGGACAGATTTATCTATCATGAACGAGGATTGTTTGAATCTAAATATATACGTGCCAGGAAAACCGTCGAGTTCAAACTCTCTGGCGGTTATGATATGGATTTATGGAGGTGGATTTCAGTTTGGAGGTCAAAATGAATACCAATCACCGGCATTTTCTGCCTTAAACAACGTCATTTATGTGACTATTAACTACAGAATAGGCTTGTTTGGGTTTTTAGCAAACAGCGATGAAGGTATACCAGGCAACTATGGACTTTGGGATCAGCACATGGCTATTCAATGGGTTCATGACAATATCAAAGCGTTTGGTGGTGACATAAGCAACGTAGCAATTTTTGGAGAATCGGCTGGGTCTGCTAGCGTCATTTACCAAGCGCTTTACCCAGGAAATGCAGGTCTTTTTCAACGTGCAATTGCGGAAAGTGGATCCGCTCTGTGCCCATGGGCATTTTCTGATGCACCAGAGTTAGCATATGAAGAATTGCTAAAGAACACAAATTGCATGCCCGAACAAACGAACGACATAATGACATGTATCCGTGCTTTGAGTATTGAAGATTTGTTAAAAGTAGCCGGCCCTGAATACCTTCCTGTCGTTGATGATGCTTTTCTAAAAATAGCTCCTAGTGAATTATGGAGTAATCCCAACAATTCGGAAGCTTTCATGGTATTGAATCAATTTGGAAATATTGATCTTATTCTCGGTATAAATAGTTATGACAGTGCAATGTTTGCCGAAATGCCTGGCGATAAAGATTCGGCTGGAGAAGATAGAGGCATTACTAATGAAGAGTTTGAAGCGTTCATACCTACTTACATTAATTGGTTTACGGGAAGGTTTACGAGAAATACATCTAGTCTGATGATCGACTCCGTTATGCACCATTACACTGACTGGTCAGATCCAAACACCCATTCACTACCAGGCAAATGTATCTTGATATGGTTAAAGATATTATGTTTACCACGTGTATCACCACGACTGCTAAAATACATGCGCAGACAAACGGAACCGGAAGTAGTTATTTATTTGAATTCGATCACAGACCAAGTTTTTCAACTGTTCCTGCATGGGTATACGGGGCAAACCATGCCGATGAAATTGCCTTTGTGCTTGGGTTGGTAGGATACCCACCCATGCTGGTGTCACAAGAAGAAATTATGCTGTCTAAGACGATGATGAATATGTGGACTCGCTTTGCTAAAGTTGGGTAAGTGGATATCATATATGTTTATATGCATCTATATTGTATGTGGTATTTTGTATGTGTTTCTTTGTATTTTGTTAACAATTTAGTTGTATGACCAACATACTTAATTTTGATCATGGTAAGCGATTTACCAGCGCTAGAAACATAGAATTCATGCTAGTCACTGATTCTTAAAATATCAAGTCGGAAAATATGGCCTGGCAAATTTAAAACAAAATTGCAAAAAATGACTTCATAAAACACCAAGGCAATCTGATAAGACACAAACCCTACCTTTACCTTAGATTTACATATGGATATTGGAAAAAAGGTGTTTAAGTTACGTAAAATCCATACAAATTTTTACGATTATCCGACGATGACTTTGGTGAAAAACTGAATGATTTATTTAACAGTGTTGCGGTTTCCAACATTATTCTTTAGATATTCACATCAATAGATGTGTGTGTGTTTGGTTGTAGGGTTCGTCCTTAATATTCACCTCAATAGATATGTGTGTGTTTGGGTGAGTGGGTTCGTCCTAAATATTCACTTCATTAGATAAGTGTGTGTTTGGGTGAGTGGGTTCGTCCTAAATATTCACCTCAATAGATATGTGTCAGTTTGGGTGAGTGGGTTCGTCCTAAATATTCACCTTAATAGATATGTGTGTGTGTTTGGTGAGTGGGTTCGTCCTAAATATTCACCTTAATAGATATGTGTGTGTTTGGGTGAGAGGGTTCGTCCTAAATATTCACCTCAATAGATATGTGTGCGTTTGGGTGAGTGGGTTCGTCCTAAATATTCACCTTAATAGATATGTATGTGTTTGGTGAGTGGGTTCGTCCTAAATATTCACCTCAATAGATATGTGTGAGTTTGGGGTGAGTGGTTCGTCCTAAATATTCACCTTAATAGATATGTATGTGTTTGGTGAGAGGGTTCGTCCTAAATATTTACCTTAATAGATATGTGTGAGTTTGGTGGTAGGGTTCGTCTTAATATTCACCTCAATAGAAATGTGTTTGTTTGGGTGAGTGGGTTCGTCCTAAATCATCACCTTAATAGATATTTGTTTGTTTGGTGGTAGGGTTCGTCCTAAATATCACCTCAATAGATATGTGTGTGTTTGGGTGAATGAGTTCGTCCTAAATATTCACCTCAATAGACATGTGTGTGTTTGGGTGAGTGGGTTAGTCGTAAATATTCACCTCAAGAGATATGTGTGTGTTAGGGTGAGTGGGTTCGTCCTAAATATTCACCTTAATAGAGATGTGTGTGTGTTTGGAGGTAGGGTTCGTCCTAAACATTCACCTTAATAGATATGTGTGTGTTTGGGTGAGAGGGTTCGTCCTAAATATTCACTTTAATAGTATGAGTGTGTTTGGTGTAGGGTTCGTCCGAAATATTCACCTTAATAGATATGTGTGTGTTTGGGTGAGTGAGTTCGTCCTAAATATTCACCTCAATAGATATGTGTGTGTCTGGGTCAGTGGGTTCTTCCCTAAATATTCACCTAAATAGATGTGTGTGTGTTTGGGTGAGTGGGTTCGTCCTAAATATTCACCTCAATAGATATGTGTGTGTTTTGGTTAGTTTGTCCGTCAAAAATATTCACCTCAATAGATATGTGTGTGTTTGGTGGTAGGGTTCGTCCTAAATATTCACCTAAATAGATATGTGTGTGCTTGGTGGTAGGGTTCGTCATAAATATTCACCTTAATAGATATGTGTGTGTGTCTGGTGGTAGGGTTCGTGCTAAATAGTCACCTCAATAGATATGTGTAAGTTTGGGTAGTGGGTTCGTCATAAATATTCACATCAATAGATATGTGTGTGATTGGATGATGTTTGTTCGTCCTAAATATTCACCTTAATTATATATGTGTTTGTTTGGTTGTTAGGTTCGTCCTAATATTCAACTCAATAATATGTGTGTTGTTTGGTGGTAGGGTTCGTCCTAAATATCACCTTAATAGATATGTGTGTGTTTGGGTGCATTTTTTCATTCTAAATATTCACCCTCAATAGATATGTTGTGTGTTTGGGTGAGTGGGTTTCGTCCTAAATATTCATCTTAATAGATATGTGTGTGTTTTGGGTGAGTGGGTTCGTCCTAAATATTCAGCTTAATAGATATGTGTGTGTTTGGGGAAGGGATCGTCCTAAATATTCACCTCAATAGATGTGTGTGTGTGTTTTTTTGTGAGTGGGTTCGTCTTAAATATTCACCTCAATAGATATGTGTGTGTTTGGGTTTGTGAGTTCGTCCTAAATATTCACATCAATAGATATGTGGTGTTTGGGTGAGTGGGTTCGTCCAAAATATTCACCTTAATAGATATGTGTGTGTTTGGTGGTAGGGTTTGTCCTAAATTTTCACCTTAATAGATATGTGTGTGTTTGGTGGTAGGGTTCGTCCTTAATATTCACCTCAATAAATATGTGTATGTTTGGGTAGTGGGTTCGTCATAAATATTCACATCAATAGATATGTGTGTGATTGGATGAGTTTGTTCGTCCTAAATATTCACCTTAATATATATGTGTTTGTTTGGTTGTAGGGTTCGTCCTTAATATTCAACTCAATAGATATGTGTGTGTTTGTGGTAGGGTTCGTCCTAAATATTCACCTTAATAGATATGTGTGTGTTTGGGTGCATTTTTTCATTCTAAATATTCACCTCAATAGATATGTGTGTTTGGGTGAGTGGGTTCGTCCTAAAAATTCATCTTAATAGATATGTGTGTGGGTGAGTGGGTTCGTCCTAAATATTCAGCTTAATAGATATGTGTGTGTTTGGGTGAGTGGGTTTGTCGTTAATATTCACCTTAATAGATATGTGTGTTTGGTGAGTGGGTTCGTCCTAAATATTCACCTCAATAGATATGTGTGTGTTTGGGTGAGTGGGTTCGTCCTAAATATTTACCTTATTAGATATGTGTTTGTTTTGGTGGAAGGGTTCGTCCTAAATATTTACTTTAATAGATATGTGTGTGTTTGGATGAGTGGGTTCGTCCTAAATATTCAGCTTAATAGATATGTGTGTGTTTGGTGGAAGGGATCGTCCTAAATATTCACCTCAATAGATGTGTGTGTGTGTGTTTTTTTGTGAGTGGGTTCGTCTTAAATATTCACCTCAATAGATATGTGTGTGTTTGGGTTTGTGAGTTCGTCCTAAATATTCACATCAATAGATATGTGTGTGTTTGGGTGAGTGGGTTCGTCCAAAATATTCACCTTAATAGATATGTGTGGTTTGGTGGTAGGGTTTGTCCTAAATTTTCACCTTAATAGATATGTGTGTGTTTGGTGGTAGGGTTCGTCCTTAATATTCACCTCAATAAATATGTGTATGTTTGGGTAGTGGGTTCGTCATAAATATTCACATCAATAGATATGTGTGTGATTGGATGAGTTTGTTCGTCCTAAATATTCACCTTAATATATATGTGTTTGTTTGGTTGTAGGGTTCGTCCTTAATATTCAACTCAATAGATATGTGTGTTTGGTGGTAGGGTTCGTCCTAAATATTCACCTTAATAGATATGTGTGTGTTTGGGTGCATTTTTTCATTCTAAATATTCACCTCAATAGATATGTGTGTGTTTGGGTGAGTGGGTTCGTCCTAAAAATTCATCTTAATAGATATGTGTGTGTTTGGGTGAGTGGGTTCGTCCTAAATATTCAGCTTAATAGATATGTGTGTTTGGGTGAGTGGGTTTGTCGTTAATATTCACCTTAATAGATATGTGTGTTTTTGGTGAGTGGGTTCGTCCTAAATATTCACCTCAATAGATATGTGTGTGTTTGGGTGAGTGGGTTCGTCCTAAATATTTACCTTATTAGATATGTGTTTGTTTTGGTGGAAGGGTTCGTCCTAAATATTTACTTTAATAGATATGTGTGTGTTTGGATGAGTGGGTTCGCCATAAATATTGACCTTAATAGATATGTGTGTTTGCGTGAGTAGGTTAGTCCTAAATATTCACCTCAATAGTATGTGTGTGTTTGGGTGAGTGGGTTCGTCTTAAATATTCACCTTAATAGATATGTGTGTTTGTTTGGTGGTAGGGTTCGTCCTAAATATTCACCTTAATATATATGTGTGTGTTTGGTGGTAGGGTTCGTCCTAAATATTCACCTTAATAGATATGTGTGTGTTTGGTGGTAGGGTCCCTCCTTAATATTCACCTTAATATATTTGTGAGTTTAGTGGTAGGGTTTGTCCTAAATATTCACCTTAATATATATGTATGTGTTTGAGTGAGTAGGTTCGTCCTAAATATTCGCTTCAAAAGATATGTGTGTGTTTGGGTGAGTGGGTTCGTCTTAAATATTCACCTTAATAGATATGTGTGTGTGTTTGGTGGTAGGGTTCGTCTTAAATATTCACCTTAATATATATGTGTGTGTTTGGTGGTAGGGTTCGTCATAAATATTCACCTGAATAGATATGTGTGTGTTTGGTGGTATGGTCCCTCCTTAATATTCACCTTAATATATATTTGTGAGTTTAGTGGTAGGGTTCGTCCTAAATATTCACCTTAATAGATATGTGTGTGTTTGGGTGAGTAGTTTCGTCCTAAATATTAATTTTAATAGATATGTGTGTGTTTGGGTGAGTAGGTTCGTCCTAAACATTCACCTCAATAGATATGTGTGTGTTTGGGTGAATGGGTTCGTCCTAAATATTCACCTTAATAGATATGTGTGTGTATTTGGTGGTAAGGTTCGTCTTTAGTATTCACCTTAATAGATATTTGTGTGTTTGGTGGTAGAGTTCGTCCTAAATATTCACCTTAATAGATATGTGTGTGTTTGTGTGAGTGGGTTCGTCCTAAATATTCACAATAATAGATATGTGTGTGTTTGGGTGAGTGAGTTCGTCCTAAATATTCACCTTAATAGATATGTGTGTTTGGATGAGTGGGTTCGTCCTGAATATTCACCTTAATAGATATGTGTGTGTTTGGGTGAGTGGGTTCGTCCTAAATATTCACCTCAATGGATATGTGTATGTGTTTGGTGGCAGGGCTCGTCATAAAAATTCACATTAATAGATATGTTTGTGTTTGGTGGTAGGGTTCGTGCTAAATATTCGCCTAAATAGATATGTGTGTATGTTTGGTGGTAGGGTTCATCCTAAATATTCATCTTAATAGATATGTGTGTGTTTTGTTGAGTGGGTTCGTCCTAAATATTCACCTTAATAGATATGTGTGTCTTAGGTGGTAGGGTTAGTCTTAAATATTCAACTCAATAGATGTGTGTGTGTTTGGATGAGTAGGTTCGTCCTAAATATTCACCTCAATAGATATGTGTGTGTTTTGGCGAGTGGGCTCGTACTAAATATTCACCTCAATAGATATGTGTGTGTTTGGGTGAGTGGGTTCGTCCTAAATATTCACCTCAATAGATATGTGTGTGTTTGGAAGAGTGGGTTCGTCCTAAATATTCACTTCAATAGATGTGTGGTGTGTGTTTTTGTGAGTAAGTTCGTCCTAAATAGTCACCTTAATAGATATGTATGTGTCTGGGTGAGTGGGTTCGTCCTAAATATTCTTCTTAATAGATATGTGTGTGTGTTTGGTGGTAGGGTTCGTCCTAAATATGCACCTTTATAGATATGTGTGTGTGTTTGGTGGTAGGGTTCGTCCTAAATATTCACCTTAATAGATATGTGTGTGTTTGGTGATAGGTTTCGTCCTAAATATTCACATCAATTGATATGTGTGTGTTTTGACGAATGGGTTCGTCCTAAATATCTACCTTAATAGATATGTGTGTGCTAGGGTGAGTGGGTTCGTCCTAAATATTCTTCTTAATAGATATGTGTGTGTTAGGGTGAGTTGGTTCGACTTAAATATTCACCTCAATAGATATGTGTGTGTTTGTGTGAGTATGTTCGTCCTAAATATTCACCTGAATTGATATATGTGTGTTTGGGTTAGTGGGTTTGTCCTAAATATTCATCTCAGTAGATATGTGTATTTTTGGGTGAGTGGGTTCGTCCTAAATATTCACCTTAATAGATATGTGTGTTTGGGTGAGTGTGTTCGTCCTAAATATTCACCTCAATAGAGAGTGTGTGTGTGTTTGGTTGTAGGGATCCTCCTAAATATACACCTTAATAGATATGTTGTGTTTGAAGGTAGGGTTCGTCCTAAATATTCACCTCAATAGATATGTTTTTTTGGGTGAGTAGGTTCGTCAGAAATATTCACCTCAATAGATATGTGTGTGTTTAGGTGAGTCGGTTTGTCCTAAATATTCACCTTAATAGATATGTGTGGTGTTTGGTGGTAAGGTTCGTCCTAAATATTCACCTAAATAGATATGTGTGTGTTTGGTGGTAGGGTTCGTCCTAAATATTCACCTTAATAGATAAGTGTGTGTTTGGGTGTGTGGGTTCGTCCTAAGAATTCACCTTAATAGGTATGTGTGTGTGTTTGATGGTAGGGTTCGTCCTACATATTCACCTTAATAGATATATGTGTGTGTGTGTGGTGAGTGGGTTCGTCCTAAATATTCACCTTAATTGATATGTGTGTGTGGTTGGTGGTAGGGTTCGTCCTAAATATTCACCTCAATAGGTATGTGTGTGTTTGGTGATTGGGTTCGTCCTCAATATTCACCTTAATAGATATGTGTGTGTTTGGTGATAGGGTTCGTACTAAATATTCACTTTAATCGATATGTGTGTGTTTGGTGGTAGGGTTCGTCCTAAATATTCACCTCAATAGATATGTGTGTGTTTGGTGATAGGGTTCGTACTAAATATTCACCTCAATAGATATGTGCGTGTTTGATAGTAGGGTTCGTCCTTAATATTCACCTCAATAGATATGTGTATATTTGATGGTAGGGTTCGTGCTAAATATTCACCTTAATAGATATGTGTGTGTTTGGTGAGTGGGTTCGTCCAAAATATTCAGCTCAATGTATGTGTATGTTTGGGTGAGTGGGTTTGTCGTTAATATTCACCTTAATAGATATGTGTGTGTTTGGGTGAGTGGGTTCGTCCAAAATATTCACCTTAATAGATAAGTGTGTGTTTGGGTGTGTGGGTTCGTCCTAAGAATTCACCTTAATAGATATGTGTATGTGTTTGATGGTAGGGTTCGTCCTACATATTCACCTTAATAGATATGTGTGTGTGTGTGTTTGGGTGAGTGGGTTCGTCTTAAATATTCACCTTAATAGATATGTGTGTGTGTTTGGTGGTAGAGTTCGTCCTAAATATTCACCTCAATACGTATGTGTGTGTTTGGTGATTGGGTTCGTCCTAAATATTCACCTTAATAGATATGTGTGTGTTTGGTGGTAGGGTTCGTCCTTAATATTCACCTCAATAAATATGTGCGTGTTTGATAGTAGGGTTCGTCCTAAATATTCACCTCAATAGATATGTGTGTGTTTGGTGGTAGGGTTCGTGCTAAATATTCACCTTAATAGATATGTGTGTGTTTGGTGAGTGGGTTCGTCCAAAATATTCAGCTCAATATATGTGTATGTTTGGGTGAGTGGGTTTGTCGTTAATATTCACCTTAATAGATATATGTGTGTTTGGGTGAGTGGGTTCGTCCAAAATATTCAGCTTAATATATGTGTGTGTTTGGGTGAGTGGGTTTGTCCTAAATATTCGCCTTAATACATTTGTGTGTGTTTAGATGAGTGGGTTCGTCCTAAGTATTCATCTTAATAGATATGTGTGTGTCGGGTGGGTAGGGTCGTCCTTAATATTCACCTTAATAGATATGTGTTTGTTGGGTGGGTATGGTCGACCAAAATATCCACATTAATAGAAGTATGTGTGTAGGGGGAGGGGGTGGTGCGGTCTTTCATATCAACCTTAATGGAAGTATTTGTGTTGGGGTTGAGGGTGGGGGAGGGTCGTGTTAATAGGTGTGTGTAGGGGGTGGGTATGTGGTCGTTCTAAATAGTTAATAAAATGTATGTGTGTTAACATTGGTGGGGTCGTCATAGCTATTCATCATTAGGGATATCCAGACAATTGGTGATCACGTTCTATAAAATGTACATGTCAAAAATACGAATCGGGTAATCGTATTAGGCAGTTCTTAATTGTTCTTGGTGGCTCTTACCACAGTTGTTGAAACCTGATGTAAAAACATCACAATGAGTTCTCTTGAGTATTGTTCAGTATTGTTTAGGAAGAACCATAAAATATGCTACACCATTCGAGCACATAACGTTATTTTCAACACGTGGAAAGTTATAGTTTGACAAGTTTTTGACAAGCTTGACAAGTTTATTTCGATTATTTCCAGAAGGTTTTAGACCCATGAGGAATAGTCACATATATATGGTTACAATTATGGCGACAACATCTAATAAAAATCATAAACATATTACATACACAAGAACAAAGCTGCGTCCCCGTCAATAGTTTCCTGCTTTGGGTCAATAAGCATTTTCCTTGGATAAATAATTTTAACCATTGACCGCTAAAAAGGTAGATAGTTGTGTATTATTTATCCAAAGAAAATGACTATTGATCCAAAGCAGTAAACTATTGACTGAGACGCAGTTAACCATTTGAAAGGTAGATAGTTTTATTATGTTAGATAACAACAAAAATAAATCAAGAAGTATTATTACATACAAATGTATTAGAAGTCCCCCCACATCATTCATACTTCCAATGCGTTTAAACTGAGGCGTGAAAGCATAGTCAAAACATCGTTTTTCGTAGCCTTTGTGTGTCTATTCTCCATTAACAACTTATACTATTAGACCTACATTCCTAACAATGAATTACCTTCGTATATTCTATGACTTTAAATATTTCCAACTATTCAGAGTGCATATCTTCAGGACTCACACCACTATTATTTCCCTTGAGTACCCAGACTTACAGATGAAGGAGATAGAAATAAAACTTAAGTTTTCTTTTTCTTCTTTTTCAAGGCTTTGTACTGCAATAATTTATTTTTCCTAGCATGAGTTAAATGGTCAGTATTTTAGAAATCACCACTAAAATTTTGATGCTGATACTAGCTTTCTGGACAATTCTGTGTCATTTCAGAATTGTCGGTTCGAACAGCATTTAAGGAGAATAGTTGACATATTATTACTTTGGAAATTGATAGATCTCACAAAAGCATTGTATTAAAAAAAAAACCTGGTCAAGGTATGCTGTTTTCCCGTTATAATTGTATATCTTGAACCAGTGAAGAATTTGAGCCCAGACACATGCTGCAGATTTGATTTTTCAATGTGTTTTGGACATAAATGTTACAATGGTGCCCAACGGGAAAATTTTAATGTAATAGTGGCGTGAGACGACCAGTATTAACTACATTCTTGACCCGTTCTTGATCAAAACAATGTCATCAACGCCAATACGTGTTCAACCTGACGTCATTATATAAACATATCAGTTGTAGAGAATAGCTGAATTATATTTTAGCATTGAAAAAGTGATATTTCAGTGGCAGTTTTAATTTACGGAATATAATAAACAGTTTATTTAACTGTTGTTTTATCGAATAGCCTAAATGGAGCTTAAATGGACTATCAGCACGAGAACGGAATAAACGTTTCGTTTGAACTATTGACTTGGCAACCGGTTAAAACCGGTTTCGACAGAATAAGTGGTCAATAGCTCATTTTTTAGGGAATAAGTGACCAATAGTTCATTTTATTTGACCCGTTTTGTTTAGTTTTCATCCAACAGATTGAAGCCTTCGTATTGGTTTATAATAATGTCTATTATTGCTGATGGTTGTTACAAGTTCATGGCCACTGTCGTCACTTCATTTGGATGCATCTTCAGCTATTTTGGTGGCTTGAATTCTTATGGTCATATATTTTGTTATATCTTAAACTAGATCAACTTTAAATATAAGATTGAGTGAATGTTATAGCAACATAATTAATTTCGAACAAAGTAAAAAAGATTTCTCATTTTTTTTTGTATTTTTGTATTGGTGTATTTCATGACAATCGTCGTTATATCGGTGCCATATTTGTTGCCAAGCTCTGTGTCTATATTTATAACCAAAATTAGTCTTTAAGATAACTGAATGATAAACACGCCGATAAAAGATAAAATACGTGTTTTAATAAATATTTGTTTCTTTTCTTTTTCCTAGCAACCCGAATGACGTGAGCAATGACAACATGACTGAATGGCCAGTTTACGATCTGGAACAACAACAGTATCTAGTATTCAATACCAACATCACCTCACTTCCGGTTATGGATCATATGAGAGCAGATGGCGTCCATTTCTGGAACCACCTGTTTCCACTTATAGATGACAATTCTTCCGCGGACAATCGCTGTGATAACAAAACGGACAGCGGAGGTAATGAGACGAACACAGACGAGACTGGAAACAATGGTAACGTGACGGACACAGATCCAAACATTGGCATTAAAGAAAATATAACTGTATCTACAACTGTTGGTGATATTGTGGGAACGGTAAAGAATATAACACACAACAAATTGCATTATAGAGTTTCAGAATTTCTTGGTATTCCATTTGCTGAACCGACGAGTGGGGAGAACAGATTCGCAAAACCTGTGAAAAAGATGCCTTTCAGCACTCTATATGTTGCTAACCAACGCACGCGCTTCTGTGTACAGATGATGGGATTTACATCTGATCCGAACGACATGAGTGAAGATTGTTTACACCTAGATATTATTGTTCCAGGGAAGGCTTCGCCATTAAACACACATGCTGTTATGATTTGGATATATGGCGGAGGATTTCAGTTTGGTTTAAAGGACATTTATACATCGAGGTCCTTTTCAGCCCTTAATGGCGTGATTCTAGTTACAATTAACTACAGAATGGGGCCATTTGGGTTTCTGGCGAACTCTGATACCGGTATGCATGGTAACAACGGACTTTGGGATCAGCATATGGCTATCCAATGGGTGCATGATAATATTGCGGCGTTTGGTGGTGACACTAATCGGGTGACTTTATTTGGTGAGTCAGCTGGTGCTTCTAGTGTTATTTATCAAGCATTGTACGAGGGCAATAAGGGACTTATACAAAGAGTAATCGCAGAGAGTGGCTCTGCTAATGCAATGTTTGCTTTTGACAGGAAACCAGAAGACGCGTTTAGAAAAATTCTCGAAAAGACTTCATGTAAATATGCCTTAAGATTAATGGTCAGCAAATGTTTACGCGATTTAAACCCTGCACATATTTACAATGACCTTACAAGTAACGATATCTTCTTACCTGTATTAGACAATGACTTTATTAAAGTGGCCCCAGAAAAAATCTTTGATAGTAAAACAAGAAACACAGAGAAAATGTCAATATTAACACAATTTGGTGATCTTGATGTTATTTTTGGCGTTAATAGTGACGATGGAGGAGTGTTTCTTCCATCTATACTGGAGAATATAAATAAAACAAATGGGCTAACGCGCTCAGAGTTTGAAAATAAGATAGGAACAGTGTATGGGGTGTATGGACGTTCTGAATCTGATATTGAAAAGCAAGCTATTTTGTATCAATATACTGATTGGTCAGATCCAGATAACGTTACTACCGGCCGTCAGATGTTCATCGATATGGTGACTGACCTTATGTTTACAGCACCAGCCGCAAGCGCTATCCGGGCTCATAACGAGATCAAAGGCGCTGGCAATATATATTTCTACGAGTACGACCATAGACCAAGCTTCTCATTAACACCTGCCTTCGTCAAAGGTGGAAACCATGGGGATGAGATAACGTTTGTTCTGGGTTTTCCATCGGAATTTATGCCTTTTTATGGGCAAACCCACCCTGACCCGGCCTCGATGCTACCAAACGAAGAACTAGATCTTTCTACTAAGATGATGTCGTATTGGACACAATTTGCCAAATCTGGGTGAGATAACATATTTGTTATTGTTAATATAGTCATATCCCCCATTACGTTATATATATATCACAAAGTTTATTAATTATCTGTAGTCGTATGTTGGTTACATGACACAGTCTCGTTTTATGTTGTCAGAACGCGGAAGAGCGAGATGTGCTCCCGTAAAGAAGGTTTGCACTTCCCGAAGCGGTTTTGCTACCGACCTATCAATGTGGCAACACCTGTTATCATTCTGTTGTTATGATTGTACTCTAGTTATCGTGATTACCCTATATATTGGTTGTGTTTGTGTTTGTGTTGTTATTGTTGTTGTTATTGTTATTGTTGTTGTAGCTTTGTTCCTTTTGAAAGCTCATATCGTCTCCAGCATTAGTTAAATGAACAAGCATTTCGAAACAATCGATATAACTATTTTACAATTAGTAATTGCTTGATGAATATATAAACATATTAATACTTAATTATTTGGGTACATTATTAAATACAATGTATCTATCATAGAACTTGAGTTGCAGCATCCAAATTGTACATTATAGAAGAACACACAATAAACAATACATATAATAGTGAATACACATATTAGTGAATACACATACTAGTCAATACACATAATAGCCAATACACATACTAGTCAATACACATACTAGTCAATACACAAACTAGTCAATACACATTATAGCCAATTCACATACTAGTCAATACACAAACTAGTCAATACACATAATAGTCAATACACATACTAGTCAAAACAGAAACTAGTCGATACACATACTAGTCAAAACACATAATCATCAATATACATAATAATAAGTACACATAATAAACAAAACACACAACCATCAATACACATAATCATCAATATACATAATAATAAAAGCACATGATAAACTATACACATGAAAGTCAAACACATTATAATAAATACACATAAAATCAATACACATTATGAAATAAAACACATAATTACCAATACACATTATAACAAATACACATAATCATCAATACACATAAAAATCAATACACATAATACACTACACATAAAATCAACACACATGTTAATCAATACACTTAATAATCAATATATATATAGTTATCAATCGATATAAACACTAGTTTTGAATACGTCTTAGAATATGTTTTTACGGATGTGTCATTTGCGTGCTTCGTGTGTGATTCGACATATATATTAGATGTATATATTTTACGATTACTTTTATACCTATTTTTCCTATTCCAGAAATCCAAATCCACCAAACAAGATTTCTTGGCCGGCGAATGATCTCATTTCACAGCAGTATATTGTCTTCCAAGCGAACAAGACGCCATTGCCTGTCAGGCATCACTACAGGGCGGAGAATGTGCGATTTTGGAACCACATGTTACCGTCTTTGGTGAATGCCGCTGCTGAATCAGAAACACAATGTCCGTCTGCCACACCAAATAATATAAGCAACGCAGTTTCAACCATTGGTTTTAGTCTGTCGGGTTTGATTGTGTGCTTTGTGAATAGCGTTTATCTTTTGTTCTTGTAAAGCAAGTGTTTTAACAGTGCATGAGTGTGGACACGGGGGTATTCCTCAACAATAGTTTCAAAACGTTTCTAAATATTTTAGCTAATTTCAAAATGTTTTGACATTTATTTTGTATGTTTTCCATTTTTCTTGCGCTAAAATCGATTTGTTAAGGTAACTATTAATAGTAATAACTTATAATCACAAAACTGGTGTACTTTCCATGCATTCCTGCTACCACTTGTGCTGCTCATTTTAAAGTCGACAAAATTACGAGTTAACAAATATCAAATTCGTATTTTGCAGTGCAGTGACTATTTAGTATGAAAATGTTTGAATAATGCAATACTTTTATATAAATGTGGGAGTTTCCGTTCTGGATATGAGAACTGAAAGGAACGTGAAGATTGTCAAATAAAGTATCTTGTATGCTTTGATCGTTGTAACACACTACGAGTACCTGTTTGCTGATGGGTTGGTCGTGTTAACGCACTACAGGTAGTGTTAACATAATAGGGTTACACTATTAATAATACTTTGGTCGTGTTTGCACAGTGATGAATACTATTAATTATATTTTTTTTGATGTATTAAAAACAATGCTGATGCCACATTAATTACGTTTTGGTCGTGTATCAACATTGTTTTAACACAAAAAACTATTTAATTGTGGCAATGGTACACAATTAAATAGTTTTTTGTGTTAAAACAATGTTGATACACTATTAATTACGCTTTGATCGTGTTAACCCAATGTGGGTACATTATTAATTATGCGTTGATCGTGTCAGCACAATGCGATTTCACAGTTAATTATGATTTGGTTGTGTTAACGCAATATTGATCGCGTTAACACAATGCGGTTACACTGTCAATTACTGTTAATTATGCTTTGGTCTCGGTAACGCAATATTGGTCGTGTTACATGTAAAGCAATGCGGTTGCACTATTAATTATGCTTTGGTCGTGTAACGCAATATTGGTCATGGTAAAACAATGCGGTTACACTGTCAATTACTGTTAATTATGAGTTGGTCGTGTTAACGCAATATTGGTCGTGTAAACACTATATGGTAACACTGTTCATTATGCTTTGGTCGTGTTAACGCAATATTGGTCGTGTAAACACAATGCGATTACACTGTTAAGTATGCTTTGGTCGTGTTAACGCAATGTTTGTCGTGTAAATCCAATGCAGTGACACTGTTAAGTATGATTTGGTCGTGTTAATGTAGTATTAGTCGTGTAAACACAATACGGTAACACTGTTTATTATGTTTTGGTCGTGTTATCGTAATATGGGTCGTGTTACACAATGCGGTAAACTGTGAAGTATGATTTGGTCGTGTTACCACAATATTGGTCGTGTTAACACAATGCGGTTACGCTGTTAATTATGCTTCGGTCTTGTTAACGCAATATTGGTCGTGTTAACACAATGTGGTTACACTGTAAATTATGCTCTGATCGTGTTAACGCAATATTGGTTGTGTTAACACAATGTGGTTACACTGGTAAGTATGATTTGGTCGTGTTAACGCAATATTGGTCGTGTAAACACAATATGGTCACACTGTTCATTATAATTTGGTCGTATTAACGCAATATTGGTCGTGTAAACACAATGCGATTACACTGTTAAGTATGCTTTGGTCGTGTTAACGCAATATTTGTCGTGTTAATCCAATGCGGTTACACTGTTAAGTATGATTTGGTCGTGTTAACGTTCTATTAGTCGTGTTAACACAATGCGGTTACACTGTTTATTATATTTTGGTCGTGTTATCGTAATATGGGTCGTGTTATCACAATGCGGTAAACTGTGAAGTATAATTTGGTCGTGTTAACACAATATTGGTCGTGTTAACACAATGCGTTTACGCTGTTAATTATGCTTCGGTCCCGTTAACGCAATATTGGTTGTAAATAACATATATACTGGTCATACCTAATACCGCGAGTCTAATTTTGTTCAACCATGTAAAGAATGACGTCAATAATAAACAGTAATAAGGTAACTTAAGTATGCTGAGTAATAAACTGTTTCCGATACGAAATGCAAACAAATGCCAACGCTAACTGAAGTTGGAGCTTTGCGCATGTCTTC
Source organism: Panopea generosa (assembly GCA_029582155.1). NCBI lineage: Eukaryota > Metazoa > Mollusca > Bivalvia > Adapedonta > Hiatellidae > Panopea > Panopea generosa. The sequence goes on from CM055907.1 coordinate 59,227,496, forward strand.
CCAGATTGTATTTATATGAGCATTCGCGGTAATAGGTATATCGCGGTATTAGGTATACAATGGATATGTCTTATATTCTTTTAACGTGGGTGCTCATGAACCCTGTTATTAAATAAGGTAAATAACTATAAAAAAAATACTTATTTAACTGTGTTTTTTACAAATTATTTAACAAGTAGCTCCGCATGATAATGATAATACTTTCTTTAAAATTAAGCTTCGGATAGAAATACTTAATTAATAACTCGTGTGTTACATGTAGCATTCTGTGGCATGATACAAAATATTTAAACTAACAAACCAAATATTAACATTTACTCGTAGTTACACCTGTAAATCAGATATTATACGTGAACTTGAATGGATCGTGTTTAACTTTGCCGTAAATCCTTTCAAATGTAATTGTTTGTCTATTTTATACATAAACCTGACCTCCGATCAAGAAGCGATAACTTCTCTGTGACTCCCCTGTCGGCTTCACGATTCTCAAAACAAAGCAAGACTGATACAGAAAACTAAGTACTAAATTAAGTACAAAAGCATTTCTTTATCAGATCGTATAATAACGGTACACTAAAATACATTCCTTGCCATTCTTAATAATGTCATTCTCTATTGCTTTTGTTAACGTTAACGGTTTAAGAGATAACAAGAAAAGACGACATATATTTCACTGGTTAGATAAAAAATGTTTTGATATCATTTTAATTCAAGAAACGCACTGCAAAGACGAATACGAATCAGCTATGTGGAGTAATCAAAAGGGTGGAACACATTACTGGAATAACGGGAACAGCTCGTCTAGAGGGGTTGCTATTTTATCTAAAAAACAGTTAAAATTGTCAATTACGGATATTTTAGAAGGATAATGGGCATTTGTATCACTAGTAATAGAAACCGACGAGAACAGTTTTTATCGAGTATCGAACCTTTATGCTCCGAATATCGGCAAAACGCGTAAATTATTAAAAGCAGGTACAGGCTATATTAAGTGACCATAACTCAAAACGTAATTGGAGGTGACTTCAATTGTGCCATTAACAGTAAACTGGACAGGAAAACACGAGCCCAAACGCAATTGAGTACACTTTTTCTCACGGCATATTGAAATCGCAAGAAACACAAGAAACTTAAGACTAAACTGTAATATGTATTAAAAAGTGAACCTTAATCAAGTTTCACTTCCAGTTCTACGAGCCAAGACGTGGATGAAAGTGTCCCCTACCACTCCTGCAAATTTGGGTAGGACAGTGGCCTAGCTTTGTAAAAGTAAACTTGCAGATCTAGAAATTTTGATGGGGCTCTAAGGCACTCTGCTATAATGTTTTTAAAATGTAAAGACCAATGATGTGTATTTTTCTATGTTAAACATATATCAATAACTTAGGGACTTTTATTTTTCTGGGAAAAGTGCAGGCCTTGGCAGTGCCTTCGTGTAGCTACATCGGTGTGTATGTGTGTGTTGGGCATGTACAGTGTGCCATGTATAGTGTTTCATGTATCTCGCAGCTACACCGTTAAGGATAAGCCCTACTATATTGCAGGAACAAAGCAAATTGCAAATCAGATGGATCTTAATGTTTTCTTCTCTGTGACGAGGAAGACTTTGCTGAACATTGACTATAATCCCATTTTCTTAAACTACATCAAACTGTGCAGGAGCTGTTTTGTCCTTGGATAACGTAGTACTTATATTGCCAGCTACAGTAACTTTTTGAATATATATACTTAATATAGTATATTCATTAATTTAAAGTTATTTTATAAAAACATGCCTGTATCTGACAATTCCTTGTGACCGGTTTCTTTATAACCTTATTTTTATATAGAAGAGCAAATATCGGGGATTTGACTTTGTTGACAATGTTTTTGTTTGTTTGTAATAAACAAAAATGAGGCTCTGAAGTAACAGAAATTTATATGTTTGTATTAAACCAACTCTATCAACAGCTGTTATTATTTTATCAAATCCATGTTTTCCACCGGCGAATTAAAAAAAAGCTACAAATAAGTAATGGCGGTCAGGTATCCTAACGGTTTTCCAGGAATTAAGTACTAACCGATCTTTGCAAGAAACTGGCAACTTCCCCTATTGAAACAGAGACTGAGAACATTTTGTCACAAAGAACGTGCCCGTCGGGAATAGAACCAAGGACCTCTGAATTGACAAACATGTACGCTACCATTGCGCTACCCACGTGGGTTCGCATTTACAGCTAGAAGTACAAGTCGGAAATAGGTAAAATGCTATTTTATTTCCCCCGACTGTATAACTGTGGATGTGTTTGGACTTCAGCAGCCAATTGTATAAACGTTGGTTTTATTTTAACTCTTTGTTATCTTTATCCTAAGTCTTAAAATAACTAAAATTTAAATACCAGATATCATTGATAGAAGTGTTTTAACCTTTGGTTAAAGATAACCCAGGCCTTGTAATAATATAATCAACATTTATACAAGTTGTTATATCGTTCTTAAACTTTGTGGCATTGTAGGTTTTTAGGCCAGAGAAAAAAGATTAAATTCAAATTTTCTTCCCCATCCACACCTGTCCGAAACCCTTGAAGTTTCCAATACCACACGTGTTATCACCAATAAAACAACGTATCTATAGCATAACAGCCATATTTATATATATCGTATACCAACATTTTACAGTTATAATTCACACTTTTAATCGACCAGAACATCCAAATTTACAATATAAGTTTTCAATGTTGAAATATGGTCTGCCCGACTTTTCGTTCAGTTTCGAACTGTTGTGATAAGATTTTAACGAGAGTCAATTTTTCACGTGTGGGTGGGTTATTAAATAACAGTCGGTGTCAGTTTTCAATGTTGAAAATTGATCACTCAAAATTCACAGTTACACCGGAACTGAATTTTATGTACATAGCAGATAAGTTAAATGCAACTTAACAGGAACAGTCCTGATTAATTTCAATAATCAAATGATAATGCCAAATAAATTAAAAATTCGTCATAGTATGGCAAACTTGAAAACAAACATGAAAAACTAACACCGAGGTAAAATGGGAACGAAAACTACTTTTAAACAATATTAATTGGAAAATATTTGGCTAAATATTAACTTTGCGCTCGCATAGAGAAAAGCCAAACAATTTCAATGGAAATATTTGCATAATGCTATTTTCACAGAACATAGGTTAAACATTATGCATCTGTCACAAGGTATGTGCACTCTTTGTTATAAAGAAAGAGAAACTCTAGCACATCTATTCTTTGAATGTGAAAACGTAAAACCATTGTGGGATAATATTGAAAATATTATTTCTAACATAACTGCAGTTTAAATATTGACTTGGCAATGTTAACTCTCTCAGACGTCTCTCATGGCTTGCTTCGGTGTCTAAGGGAACTAAATACAGTAAATGGGGTTATATATGAGACAAAATGGCAACTGCGGAAATTCAGAAATGAGAATAAATTAAAAAAAATTAAAAATACAAAATATAGAGAATTTGTATTTTAATATTATATCTTCTTTAAAAGATCAAATAATAATTACATCGGGCTGAACAAAGAAAATAAAAACATGTTAATAATTACATTCTTTCTTTGTAACCAAAGAAAAAGCGGACAACCTAATATCGATTCTTGTATTTCGTTTAGCAAGATACGACTGAAAACAAAACTGTGATACAATGTCATGGAAGTTTTTATTGGTTCAAAAATTTCTTTTCTTTTATTACTGTATATATCTTATGTCTTGCTTTTTCGTTTCGGTAAGATATTGAAGATTGGCAAATTGTAAAAAAAAATGATTATATAAAGAATAATAATATTATACTGAATGCATACAGATAACCTCTTACTATTATGATAATCATTATTTATTAATTATTATTATAACGTAAAAAAAGTTTCTATCATTGAATGAATGAACGAACGAACGAATTTATAAATGATTGCAATTTAACAATCAAATAAATGAATAGTTATAAAACTTGATGACTTAATGAATAATGCATGGTGAATATGATTATTATTAAATGATGTTGGGAAATACATGTTTATACAATATCAAAATTCTATATTGTCATGCTATGCTTGTGTTATGTATGTGTATGTATAAACATTAAACGGGTTATTAATCTTGGCTAAAAAAAAAAAAAAAACACACAAAAATCAGGGTGAGTAAAAACGCATATACGGACATAATGAAATTGTATTGTGAACGTTCTTATGTTTGTTTGTTTGTTTAAGTTTTAACGCCTTTTGTCAACGGTATTTTAAGGATCTCAACGTTCTTTATCATTGTACATTGGATCAAATAAGCGGTTTACAAGAGTTCTAGATGCACAGTATGCCTACTAAATAATATTAAAAACCGGAGACTTATGACAGCATA